>JAABKJ010006896.1:0-21487 GCA_011634705.1 Andricus grossulariae
TAGTGAGATGCATAGAGAGATTGATGCCCCTTTGGAAAACTAGATTTACTATCTCATCTGGAAATTATCGTGTGACATCGAACAAAGTCACCTTCCAGAGGGGCGTCTTTCAGGGCGATCCCCTCCTCTCAGCCTCTTACCCTGACGCGGCTGCTCCTCGTCCCTCGGTCCCCGCTCAGACCCACACTTTCGAGGAAAATTATTCATTTTCAAACTTAATTTTGAAGGTGTTATCCCCGGAATTTCGGTCTGTCGTTTTACGAATGCTACCTGTGAATACTATTCATTACGTTATTAAAAACGCCAGACCTTATACTCTCACTGCAAAATCCATATTTTTTTATTGGTAATTATCTAGTCTCGCAGTATGTTATCCCCAAGCTATCGGTCTGGCGATTGAATAATAATAAACTTGGGGCATCAATAATCGATCCTAGGAAAAAATTGGCTCTTATACTGTCACTGCAAATTTCCAATTTTTTCACTTGGCTCAGGTGCCCAAACGCCCCAGGCAGGGCGTCTGGCATTTATGGGTTTCGGAAGAAGGGTCATTTCCCAGATATATCCGCCCCAAACTAGGACTTATACTCCCACTTCACGAAAAACGTCACCAGCTCTTGGACTAATACGAAATAGTGTAATTTTAAAAATTTATTTACATCGTTTTTAAGGTGTATCAGCTTCTGAATAAATACAATATTAAGCATTCGAGAGCAGAAAAAATAATAAGAAATTTGTCCAAAACTTTGACGACTTTTCCAGACTTTTTTTAGATACATTAACAATAAACAAGGCGAAGTTTCTGTTGAGGACTCCTACCATAATCGGGCATATATTCTATAGAAACATTACGAACCATTGAGAGTTAGATCTTATGAAATAATATTAGCAATATTGAGATTCATTTTTGCTAGTTCAATATTCAGAAGATTGGCTTTCCAGTGGAATGAACAAATTCGGCCGTAAAAAACAGAGGCATACTCATATTGAAGAAATGGAAGATTTGAATAAAACTGATACCTTTTTCAATAAATCGTGTTCAGAGTTATTATAACAGCTTTTAATGAGGATATGATTTTCGAAAAGTATCCGTCTTTTCCAAATTCTATTTTTTTAACACGAATTGAGGGTCTGGATCGAGAAACTCGCCCAGCGCTCAAGAACGGGTGAAACTATTGTTCAAACGTCTCGTTGGACGGAAATTTTGAAAGTCACAAAATTATTATTTTTTTAATATAGGCTTGTAGAGAATGACGACACTGAACTTTTGTCTATCTTCTGTTTTCTCCGCGGATAAGTACTTTTGATAAAAAGAATGAAAAATTGTCACATTTTCGTCAATTTTCGATGAATTCGTTTTAAAATTTCCAAAAATCTTCCTTTAATGATACGGAACAAATGTCTCATTGAAATTTATTTTACCTCTGAAGATCCCTCGATACTTTTTGTCGTCGAAACTGAAAAAATGGGTTTATCGATCTGTTTCAATTTGCAATGAAATATTATTAAACAATAGGCCATTTCTAAATTTTTTCAGTCTTTAAGCATCGCTAGGGTATATATTATGTGTACATCTAAATTTCAAACAGTTCCGAAAATATTTGCCCAACTTACGATGATTTATTTCTTAAAAAGTAGTGGCATTAAGGGACAAATTTTTTTTTTAATTTCTCATGCTTTTTATCAAAAATACTCATTTGATAAAAAAGTTGAAAAAAAGTTCAGCCTCGTGATTCTCTATAAGCCTGTTTTTAAAAAAAAATTAATTTTGTGACCGTCAATTGTACAGCTCGTTCTGATGTACGGTAGAATTTGTTGATTTTTCTGGTAAGCCAATCGTCTAAATATTTACCTTGAAAAATTATTCTAAATATTGCTACTATTATTTAATTCCATATCAAAACGTCGCCTAGTTTATTGTTAATATAATAAAGTTCGGAAGATTCTTTAGAGTGTTGAAAAAATTTCTTAAAATTTTTTGAACTGTCAAATTCTTTACCAATTTCTGGGACGTAAAAAATTAGGATTCAACGCCTTATTTCATTATTCTACAAAAAAAAATATTATTATTTACAGGTGCATTATAGTAATTATTATAACTATTTCAGCTGTCAAATATGCTCGTCATGGATCATGTTCTACTAAGCCTACAACTAAACCTACAACTGCATCGCAAAATCCTGCAGCGGTAGGGTCGACTGCTGGAACGACCCCGACCCCGAAGGTCGCTTAATCAATGTGTAAATTTTGGTGTTGCATGACTCATATGTCATGTAATTCAACTAATGAGAAAACATATTTTAATCAACGGAATGCAATTAAATTTTCGTACTTTTACGATTTCTAAATTACGTCACTTGACCTTAATTTTACACTCTTCAAGTGCATGTATTAAAATTTAATCCACATAATAAAACACTCAAGTGCAACAATTAAAAATGTTTCATATTTTTCTTTGCTTACACTCCTAATCATAATTAGTGCCAAATTATTTATTTTTTACGAAATATTACAATCCAGTATATTTACAAATGATAAGAACTCTTTTAAGCGAAGTAAATATGTCAGTCAGCGAATCAAAATATGCATCTCGCTCGCGGGTATTATATAATTCCCCAATTCGCTAAAAAAACGTTAAACATTATATGCAAGAATTTTTTATTTGAATCCTAGCTTTCAATATTTTTATTTTTAAAAAATTGACCTTAAAAATCTGAAAAAATTAAATATTCCTAAAATTTTTATATTCGACATTTCCAACTTTTTTCCAATATTTCTTACTCATTCAACATCACCTGGCTTGTCAAATATGCTATGATATTTGATGCTCTCAAAGTACCGTAAAACGGGGTAAAGTCGCTCATGTAGGGTAAAGTAGCTCAATCGATAATCTTCCATTTTTTCCCTAGGAAATTTAATACATGAGCGACTTTACCCCTTTTTACGGTAGTATACGCATCGAAAATAGGCATAAGGAGAACAAAGTTGGGTATATTTACTTCACAAGAAACGAGCATTTTTGAATACACTACTTTGGTCTTTTACGAGTAACAAATGAGTTAACAAATTCGCGAAAGATATGTAACTGAATAGCGCTGAATATTTAGCAGAATATGCATTACCATCAGTCAATAAAGTAGAAATCTAACATGAAGCCTTGTCCATATAAAAAGGCCGTTCGGGCGGTTCTAATTTAGGGGATATTTGCGTTTTTCTAAGTCAGGTCCATAATTATTATTTCCGGGTTTAAATGGGGGTGATACTAGCACCTACACTGAATCATTTTGCACTATACTCATATCTGGAAAATAACCGAAAGTGTGTAAATTTCATATTTTGAAGAAAAAGTACATCACGTGCTTGCCAACTTTAGATTTGTCTTTTTTCGAAAAGAGGTTTTTCGAAGTTCTAACTTCAAAAATGCCCTGGCAACTAGTTTTTTAAACTTGAAGGTTCATCTTTGGTTTAAATGACGTACTGAAATTAGCTCAAAAATTGAACAATTTCCAATTTTAGTAACTTAAACATGAATTTAAACCTTAAGAGCCTGAAGATGATCATTTTTGTGAAAGACAGTAGAAACGACGGTGGTCAATGAAAAAAATTCAGATGTCGACGGCGTTATTCAAAATGATTTGAACGGCAGTGATAACCGGAAAGACCGTTCGAAGAATGATCAGGATATAATACTTGAAAATGATGATGGACAGCATAAAACGCCAGTTGAGTATGCGGAAAGGAGTGACAACAGGATCAAACATTTCGAAAAATGATGGAAATTACCATCAAATTACATAATAAAATTCAAGGTAACCTAAAGGTTTGATTTATGCAACGAGAGCTAGATGGGGAAAAAGGTAAAAATCCAAAAATATAATCTATTATAACCCTTATATGAGATATGAAGCTTGGTTTCAGACAATGCTAAGAATAGCGAGTATATTTTAAACGATTAATCAAGTAACGAAGACAATTAAGATTCAATTGATTGGTGAAGGTAGTAGTTTAAAATAAGATTATAAGTTAGAATCACTAATAAAATTTGAACATTTTTATGCACTTTCAGCATCGGAATTGCGTACTATTGATTTATTTTATGTTATTGATAAAATAGTTAGAAACTTGGAGGTTCGAACCACAATCTATTATAGAAAAGAAGGTTTAAAGTTCGTGATATAATTATAAATCGTGATGATAAATTCTATCGCACAAAAAACCTTGCAAATTAAAGATCCAATAAAAATATTGAATACAGTTTATGGATTTCAACGATTTGAAGTTAACGAAACGAGTGTAGGAGTTCAAAGGCAACAACGCTACAGAATTACGAAACAATTCCGGGTTCAACTAATTTATCTGACGATTAGAAACGAGATACTCTGTATAGTGCGATTATGAGTCAAGCGCCAAAGGTTTAATCCGTTGAATTCATAGCGAGAAAAATCAATCTGGAAAAGTTTTACTTATGATATATTAAAAACGTTTATTTTTCAGACTGAAGATAATAGGGCCCAATCAACGACCGTGAGCCAACCTGGTCTTAGATACAATACAATAGGCACAGCTTCTTCTGTAAATCCAAAAAGACTAAATGAATGGAGGAATAAACGTGTTACAAATGTGACAATGTTGGACATATGAGGGATATGAGAGACCTCATTTTTCGTTTCAAAATTCATATTTAAATTTAAAAAATTATCTTTTCTAAATGAAAATTCACCTACTTGGTTGAATGCTTTTGTTGAAAATTCATTGTCAGAAATGCAACTCTTTGGTTGAAAATTGATTTGTTTTGATTGAGGATTTAATTATTTGATTGAAAATTAGTATTTTTGATTAAATTTTACTGGTTTCTATATAAGGTAAAATCATTCTTACTTGAAATATAAACTATTACAGTTTTTGTTGAGAATTCATATTATTTGGTTGAATGAAATTCAACCAAAATTGAAAATTTTAATTTTCGGGTTTAAAATTCAACGTTTTTTAGAGAATATATGTATTATGTTGATTATTTTCTTTTTTGGTAAAAAATCCCACTACTTGGTGGAAAGTTAAACTGATTTATTATAAATTAATTTTATTTGCCAGATTCATTTCTGTAGCTGAGGATATTAATTAATTTGTTGAAAAGGAGTTTTTTTTTGGCTAACAATTTATTTTTTGGTCTGCAAATTTAATTCTTCCATTTTTGGTTGGAAATTTGTTCCTTATATGTTGAAAATTCAACTATTTGATAGAAAATGTATATTGGTTAAATGGAAATTCTTCCTCAATGGTAGAAAAGTCGTCTTCCTTGTTTGAAAGTAAACTTTTTTGTTAAAAATTTAACTTTCTTCTAAACAATTCGTCTTCTTACCTTCACTGATAAAAAAAATAGTCACTGATTCCATAAAATATATGCAAAAGACTTTACACACATGTAAATGATATTTAGTATACATATGTGTATTGAATGTAATATAAATTTTATTACTTTAATATTCAATGCATATTAAGTCTAAAATAAATGTATTACTATTAATGTACACGCTGAAAACAACTCTTTGGAACAAAGTAAATGCATTTACTTGAATCCTGTTTCTTAGAATTACGAAAATATTCTTTCACAGTAGTAATTTTTATTTGAACCAGACATATCTTTTTTTGATCTGAAGAAATTAATTCTTTGGATTGAGCAGGATGCATTTGAATAAATTAATATGTTCCTATCTGAATCAAGTATTTGTTTAAGGTTTGTTTGAATCAAAGAAATGATTATTTCATTCAAAAAAATATTAATTATGTTAAAAATATATTTATGTGATACAAAGAGCTGATGCATTTATACCAAAAAGAATTTCTTTAGGTGAATAAAATATTGCGTATAAATAAATATTTATTAATTTAGTTGAAAGAAATGTTTCATTTGATTAGTCAAATCAAATTATTTATAACAAATAAACATTTATTCCCACGAAATGAGGAAACATATAATTTTCCTAATCAAAGAAATATTTCACTAGTGTAAGATAAATGTATATCTACTCAACTTAGATAAATACATATTATATTGATTAATATTGGCGCAGTTTCTTTTAGATGAATAATTGTTCTGAATGAACTTGTATGTTGTTTAATTCAATATCCATGATTTTGATTTTATACCAGTCGCCGCTAATACTTCCGTATGCACTAAGAGGTCCACGAGATAACTTTTATTTAAAAGATAAAAAAGTAGACTTTTTATTTGTTAATAAGAAATCATCCAGGGCAATCAGCTTTACAATTTTTTGTAAAACTGTTTCAATACCTATATTTCATACATATACGCCATTAATACAGTTGTTTATTGTTCATGAACTCTCTGGCTTTATTTTAATGAGAATTCTTATAAATAAAAACCCTAAATAAGCATAGTAAATTTGTTTAAAATTTTTGTATTAATCTTTAACACAAGATGAAACTTTTTACTTCGTGATATTTTCTCCTATGCCAAGCCATTATTCATTCATAGCCTTCTGGGCAATATAGTTCTTATAAATCCACGTCCCCTTGAATAATTTCAATTTTCTATGGAAAACTACAAAAATGAACAACCGTAACAAAATCTGAAAAACGAAAACAGAATTCTGTTGAAAAGTAGTGCGTGACGATTCTAAACATGCATGATTAATTTAAAGTCTATTGAACTATTGTAATTTAGAAAAATTATTATTTTTTCTCAATTTTGTGCAAACAATCAGAAGGCAATATTTTCAAAATTAAAACAGGCTAGGTCATGGTTACAACTTGATATAGGGCATTCTTATTGTTTCAAGAGAGTTAGGAACGTCAAAACATCAGGTTATTTTAATAAATTATTCTATTTTTCACTTTTCCTTATTTTATAATTTTTTTTAAATTACTACACTACCGTCTGAAATTGTCGTTACGATCAGCAAAAGTACTATTAACAATCACTGTTGACTTTGAAACGTGATTGAGCGTCAATTGAGCCCTGAAAGATATATTTTTGACCTTTCAGAGAGAATATACGGCATGAAAAGTTTAAGAAAAGAATTGAAGAATTTCTCGAATTTTGTACCTCGACTTCAACTTGTGGGATGACCTAGGACCACGGCCTGGCCCAGTCATGAAAACGAGAAGTAACTTCGCGATTTCTGTTTTTATTTGAATACTGATGATAGACCTGTTGGAGGCTTTTGCAAGTTCTTGGATATTAATTAATTTAAATTTATAGCAGAGGTTTTTTTTCTTAGTGTGCTGATAAGTCGGGTCTTACAATATCGCAAATATTTTTTTTCTTTTCATGAATAAATTAAAAAACGCTTCAAGATAAGTACTAAAAAATTCCTCGAAGGCTGGATTTGAACCGTCAAGCAAGAGTTCTACGATTTTTACTTGTGGGCTGCGATGCCGTAATTTGTAACGCAATTCATAATAGTTGAGTTCACATCAAAGCTCAAGTTAAAGCTGTTGGAATGCAGATTTGCGATAAAAAATAAATTTTTCTTTGTATTATTCTTCTTTTCACATTCTTATTATTCATGATTGAGAAAATATTAGAATCGTTCGAAATTTTACACCCCAGTTTTTCAACAGATCTCAACGTTTTGAGACCCTCTGAAGCTAAAAATCAAGTATTGGTGATGTTGTCTGTCTGTCTGTCCATCCGTAAACAGTATTACTCTTGACAAAATAAATGGATTAAAACGAGCTTCGGCATAGTTGTTGGGTCCTAAAAGGAAGAACAAGTTTGTTAATTAGCCTTCCTTAATAAACAGTTCTGGTTTTATCCGTTGAAAATGCTACGCAAAAATAGAATATTCCAATTTGACGGGAAACAACGACAGATACATACGTAAAAAGACTTTGAGCGAAAAATTGTAGGTTCACAAAAGACCTACACATTTTCCCTTAGCCATTTTTTGTTACGACTTGTTTTTTTTTTTGCTTTTATGCATCGAAAATATTATGAATAAATCCAAAATTATAATTTTCAGCCAAACAACGTATTAAAATACGGATAAAAGTTTTAAGAAGGAATTGCAGCTTTTAAATGTACGCACAAAACTTCTTTTAACTATTTTTTAATACGACTCGTCATTTTGAATTTATTTATCGAAAGTACTATGAAAAATAGGAAATTCTGCGCAAAAAATTTAAATTTTCAGCCAAATAAGTGAAATAAGGGAAAGGTTTTGAAGATATCACGTTGGTTGTCTTTTCTAACATTTCAATTGTATCAACAATTTAAAAGAAACCAACCAACTTAGCTTAGCCATTAAAGTGGAGGTGCACAGTTCAACTAATTGTTGCAGAGAGTCCTTTTGTACGCGACGGACGCACTTGTAAACGATTCAGAAGTTAGCTATGCATATAGATTTGAAAAATGTTCCATTAATTTAAAATAAACTAATAATTCTATTGAAAATCTGAGCGTATTCCTGGATTCATCTTGGCGATTTCTTTAGGTGTTTTTTTTATTTTTGCTAAAAAAATGATTTTTCATACAATTACGTCGTTATAAAACATTGCGCCGTTATTATTATTCTATTCAAATTCGTCCAGGTTTCTGATGTTTAAAGCCAACAATATTTAAAAAAAACCACATACCAACAGAAGGCTACATCATTACGCAACTTTTTAGAATACTGACTTGTCAATAATTAGTAAACGAATTATTATTTTCATATCCTCCACACTGACTCTTTGCTACAACAGGATCAAGCTATATATTTCCGATTTGTGTATATTCTATAAATAAAACTGAAAGTCCTATCGAAAAACTAAAGGTACCGCTGGATTTCTCTCGGCAATATCTCCCGGTGTTTTTTTTTTACTTTTTCTAAAAAAAAACGATTTTTCAACTACTACGAGTGAAACTTCAAACCCTGAACAATTTTACCACGCAAAATCCGAATTTACTGCGTACGTTCTGAAAATGTTATTCAATGTTTTCCTCCGCAACTGTTTTGTGTGTTCTGGGGTTCGCGCATTACCTAACTTTTCCATATCCCACTTCCCACTTTTCTATAGTCAGTGTTTTTCTAAATGATCAATACATGTAACCGTCGATATTTATACTCATGATAAATATTTTTAAGGGTCTTAACTAAAAGATCCGAAGAGATAGAATGTATGAAATTGCATAAATAAATAAGTATAAATAATTATATTGAAGAGGAATTTGGTCAACACGACCTATTTTGGAAATAGCGTATCATTTCCTACATAGGTGAAAACTTTGAAAAGATTCAAATCATCACATGCGGGTTTTTCATCACTCAGGGAATGAAAACTGAGTGATGGCTTCATTATGAAATAAAATTTGTACATAAATTGACAATTCTGAACAATATTTATTGTAATTCTATGAGAAATTAATTTGTTCATATTGTGGAAAATAAAATATGAAAATCGATACAGTGTGACCAGACGATTTTAGGAATTATAACAATTTATTGCCTTGCAAAAACATCAAATTTACATAATCGATCTCCTTTGAATCACATTTGCATAACGTAGTTCAGTGTAAAACCCTCATGGATTGAAGTTGTTTTGTGTCATTAATTACGTAAAATTCACGCCTACACGGAAAAGGAATTAATCTTGTATCAACGAAATATAATTACGAATACGGACGATAAAATATTACAAAATTTAAAAGTTTAAAAGCTTTTCTTCCTTCGGTCTTACGGTCCAATAAATAGAAACATAAGAAACGATTATAGTTGAAAAAAATCGTTTTTATTTTGTACGTTTCGGCTTTCACTGCGGTCCTTCATCAGGAAAGTTTCCTTTTTTTTATTAAAAATGAATTAGTGTAAAAAACAACAAACTTTAGAGTCAAGCATTTAACTAGTAAAGGGTTTCATAAGGTGAAGATTTGACCCTCATGTCGAAATTGATATAGTTATTATCAAAATCTGAGCCTCACAAAATTTTGTTTTGAGAGGCTCCAAACCAATTCGATTACATTTAAAAAAATTTACTATATTGAAAAAACTTGATTTTCTTAATTTAAGTAAATTTTCTTGAGAGAAGACACATTTTCTTGGATCCTAAATATATTATATCGTCCGTATTCATACAGATATTTTTTTATTCAATGCTAATTTTTTTCAGGTAATTGCGACTATACAAAGTATATGAACCGCCGATAGCTACTTCTCCCTGATGTAAATTATAAAGAAGTTTGTTCGCTTCACGTTTATCTCCATTTTTAGCGGCTTTCATAAAAAGAAAAAGTTTTGATTTTCAAGTTTCCTTATGTTAAATCAGTGAAAAACTACGCACGAAATTCTAACATAAGTAAAGATATTTATTGTTATCTCATGTTTTGCTCCTAAAATTCTTTCTAATTTCTGATAACACATCACACATTGCAAGATCTTTAAATGATTTGTATTTGCACCAAACCTTGACATCGTTACTTCACGAGGCTTGAAAAAAAATCTTGTAATCATCCGTACAAAAAAAAACGTTCTTGCTGTGAGTAAATTTTACTAAGCAATTAAAGTACCTGTATAAATTCTGGATTCGTAAAGTCCTATTTTATAAAATATAATGAAAATTATATAATGAGAAATAATCCAAAGAACAAAAAATTAACGAATTCTATTCTGTATATTTCTGTAAATGATAAAAATAATATCAATGGATTTCACTAACATGCAAATTGTTTTCTACAACATCGCGGATTAGCGACGGTACCATAATATTTCTCTTCCGCATTCCTATTCTTAATTTAAAGCAGATATTGCGCTGCAGTTTGTGACAACGACAGAAACTCTATTAGACTAGCGCTGGCTGGCGAATTTAAGTTTGAATTTTGTTTGAACATGATGTCATTTATTTTAATCGTTACCTTAAAATTAAGTTGAAACTATGGTATAGATAATACCAAATATCTTCATTCTTTACATGCAGAATAATGAGAAATTTTTTTATAAACAGACGACAATAAAGGACCTGGCGCAAAATGTACGGAAAAGGCCTTTCGGTGGAATTAACTCAATCTCATTCATTTTGTAGTCTATGAAAGTAGAAGAAATTTCCCAATAGGACTTGGACCAATTACAACTAGTATTTTTGTTTTCCGTTATTATTATTGGGAGATAGCGAGTGGCAAGGTTTGGAAAAATTCAAATATATAGTTTTCTAAAATTAAAAATTGAACTGATGAATTGTTATTTTGATATTAAATTGATAAATTCCAATTAAAATATTACAAAATAGCCATAGAAGTGCCTGAGATGGTAATATAACACTTTTAAAGCCGCATTATGTTTCTCTATGTATCCGTATCGTGCATACTTTGAGCATCCACTGAGAACATGTCCAAATGTTTCTGGCTCTTGCTTGCACGCTCGGCATTTGGTATCGTCTACAGGTATATTCATTATGCGCTCGCGGTAAAATAAGGTGTCTACAACGCCATCTTGGCAGGCAAAAAGAAATCCCTCAGTCCCGATCTCAATCCAGCAGACTTAAGAAACATGTTGGACAGACCCATCGAGAGCTCTTCTCTACGTATGATGCCGCAGAATTCACCATGAAGGGGCTTGTCAGCATGTTCTCTTAGTAGAAGCGTATGTTCTGCTTCGTGTACAGACAGGTGTTCAATAAAACCACCTTCTGAGCTGCTGCTAGTTCCCTACTGACTCCTAAATGTTTCAAATTCCTCCATATTGTTTTTACTCCATGCCTTAGCTCGCTATACTGGTGGATCTTAGTTGTATAGGTTGCCTTCAAATTTCGGTTGAGTGGACAAGCAATGTCGATGATGTAGACTCTTCCACCTTTTTCTTCTCGCATGACAATGTCCGGTCGATTGACTCGGATGTAATGGATTCGCATTGGAATTCATTTATAGAAAGGCGTCCATTCTGTTAAGAGTCATAGGTTTAGGGCAAGTTGTTGACGTGTAATGCCCGCCACATCATTATGCCTGTGCGTATATTCTCTTTGAGCCATTATACGACAACCATCAATAATTTGCTCGATTAATTCGTTGGTATCTCCACATAATCAGTACCGGTCAACCGCGTCTTGATGTAGCACGTGCTTGCTATAATTTCTGGTGCCGACAAGATTCTCCTGTATCGCAATAACGAATCCTTCCGTTTCGGATACAGAACGCCTTTTCTCAGCCAAATATTGGATGCCTCACTATCCACTTCATGTTGATCTAAAACTTTCGCGTGCTCGCCGTGGATGACTTTCTGTCTCCATTGCTTTTCTAATTTCGCTATGGCTTCTGCTCTGATATTTAAGGGCCTCCTCTGAGGAAAAATGCAAGGGTGTGTAGTCAATATCAGCTCTACAGATAATGTTGTAAAGCGTAACATCTCGATTGTTGTTAAAATAGTCTAACAACTTTATGACTTGTAACTCACACAGTTTCCTGACATCTACAATACCCCTACCCCCTCTATGTCGTGGTAGAACTACTCTTTCAATCGCCGAATTACTGTGATGCATTCGGTGCTTTGTCATTTCTACGCGGATGATTGTGTTTAATCATTCGAGGTCGGTGTTTGACCGTTTCATGAGACCAAAGGAGTACGTGAGCACAGGGATGGCATTGGTGTTGATTGCTCTGATTTTGTTCGTCGAGTTAAGAGAACTCTTCAGAACCAGTCTGAGTCTTGTAGTAAAGGCAGTAGATAGGTTTATCTTAACTATCGTATGCTGAATACCCTTAGATTCGAAAATACCCAGGTATTTATAGCACTCTCACTCAACCACTGCCTCGATGTGATTCTCGAAATCGTTCTCTAGCTCTGCGGTCCCTAATTATCCTCTGGTTAAATGCACTGTTCTGCATTTATCTATTCCTAACTTCACGTGGATATCATGGGAAAACTGTTTTGTGACATCGATCACTTCTGCAATTTCTGGTCGGAACTAGCGTATAGCTTCAGGTCATCCATGTATAGAAGATGGATCACTTGATGACCATCCTCGTTATTATGTATTCGGAAACCATGATACGTACTATTTAGTGTTTCGCTTAGTAGGTTTAACGCCAAACAGAACCATAATACACTGAAGGAGTCACCTTCAAATATACCCGCCGTAATGCGTATTGATCTAGTTATCCTTGATCGTGCATGATCAAAATACTTAATTCTTTTACCCCAAAGCATCATCGCACGATTTAGGAAGTCAATGATGCGTGGGCAAATTTTGTATATTTTTAAGACTTCAAGCAAATAGTCATGTGAGACGGAAGGAAACGCTTACTTGTAGAGTCAATGTATGCCATGTGCAAGTTTCTTTGGTGTTTACGAGCTCGCGTTATGACAACAGCTTCTATGGTGACTAGATCTTTACTGCCTCGCAAGTTTGTACATCCTTTTTGTTCTTCTATAAGGATGTAATTCTCGTCGCAGTGAGAATATAGCTTATCCGCTATGGTAACTTTAAGATATTTATACATTGTTGGAAGAAAGGCTATCGGTCGAAATTCAGATGAATTTTGAGCGTCTGGTTTTTGAGTTAAGAAATACGTGCTACCCTGAAGCACAAAGTCTGGCATCAGATCTGGTTGTTGGATGATCTTCTGGAAACACCTTGCCAACGCAGGATACACACTAGTCAGGTACTTGTACCAGAAGTTCTGAACCATGTCGGGACCTGGTGCTTTCCAGTTAGTTACTCTTTTAAAAACCGTCGCACCATCTTAAGCGTCGATGTTAGTCAGATCCATTTTAGGGTTATTCCTAGCTCTTGTCTTCTCTAGTTGAAAACACGTAGCATTTAAATTGCTTCTGTTCCTTTTCCCCCAAACACCCGACCAATAGTTAGCCATGTCTTTCAATTGAGGGACTTTGGTGTCTTGCTGGCTATTTTTCTTTATATTGACTGGGACCAGTTTTTAGCGGAACTAAGAAGTACCCTCTTGGAGGTGCCAAGGTCAATTAGAGACGTGGACACCCTGGAGATGGTGGCCAAGATTTTCACGGTAGCCATAAAAACTCCTAATGAAAGTGATTGTCGACCCACAAGAGTTCGAAAGGCTGGGGAGACACACTGGTGGAACAAAAAACTAAGAGAGCTTCGCAGGGAAACCAGAGAGAGGTTTAGACGTGCCAATACTGGCAAAACGGATGAACTGTAGACCTCATTTACGACGATGAGGGATAAATACAGGGGTGCAATATGTAAGGCGAAGCAAGAAAGCTGGAAAGTTTTTTGCACAGAAATCGAGAAAGAAGCAGAGGTAGGTCTGGAGAAAGGGGGCGATACCTCAGAGGCAACCAACACCGCTTGTGGCCCAGCTGAGTCCGAAACGGCGGCTAGCCAACAAAATTGTTACTTACTCCAGGTTCAGGTGGGCCCTGAAGTCTTTGAGTCATTACAAGTCTCCTGGTCCGGATAGCATATACTCGGTCCTCTTACAGAGGACGGGTTATACTTTACCCAAGGATTTCCGTCCCAACAGCCTTACATCTTTCCTGCTGAAAATAGTGGAAAGATTTGTGGATAGATGTATCCGCGACAAGATCTTGTCAAGTAGGCCACTTCACAATCTGCAACAAGCCTATAGAGCTGGTCACTGGACCGCGAGGGCCGGGGCCCTAAGCGGAGCAGTAACCCTAATCGAAGGACAACTGAAGCAGAAAGGTCTCGCGATTGGAACCTTTATGGATATCGAAGGAGACTTCAACTACACCTCCAGAGAGATGGTCAGGGCAGTCATTATAGCACATGGTGTACCTATTGCTGTCGTGGAATATCTCTGCCACATGTTGGCCAATAGGAACATAACAACGACGAAGGGTGACACCAGTTTATGTGGAACCGTTGACTCGGGATGTCCACAGGGAGGCGTTTTATCACCCCTGCGTCGATGATATATTGGTTATCGTGCGCAGTTAGCCTCTGGATGTGTTGTTCGGATTAATGCAGCAAGCACTTGGGATAGCGGATTCTTGGTGCAAGAAGACTGGATTATCGTTCAATCCGAATGAGATAGATGCGGTTGTATTCACCAGACGGTATAAGTGGGGAACCACGAGTACACAGAAATTGGGAGAACAACAACTGCAAATAAAAGAACGAGATAAATATCTACAAGCTATCCTAGATAAAAAACTGTTATGGAACGAGCACCTGGAAAACAAGTGCAAAAAGCTAGTAATAACTATATGGTTCTGTAGGAGAGCCATGGGAACAAGCTGGGGCTTGAAGACGGAGACACTTATGTGGATCTACAAAGCGATCCTGCGACCCAGGCTAACCCTTGCGGCGGTGGTCTGGTGGAGCAGATTTTAACTGTCCACTGTGAAGTCTCGACTGGAAAAAATCAGGGGACTGTTTCTAAGAGAGGCCACTGGTGCCTCAAAGTCGACACCCACAATGGTACTAGGGACTCTAACAGCGTTGGAGCCCCTCCATCTCACCATCAAGGCCCTGGCTGCGAAGGCGGCCTGGAGATTAAATAAAATTAAGTAAAAGGCGAAAGTATCTCGTCGGCGGTGCGGGTCCCAACTGACATCGCGAGTAGGCCGACCCCGAGCATGCTCAGGGACAAAACACCCACTCGCTATCTCTTCGACAAGAAGTATCGGGTTAGCCTATCGACGAAGGAGGATTGGGTTAACGGCGAAGCACACCTGTCCAGTGATGGGGACAACTGGTTTACAGATTACTCCAGAAACAAGGAGCAGGCAGGAGCCTGTGTATATCGTAAAAGGAGTGGAATGGGCTTCACAATTCTGATGGGGTCCTACGCCACAGTTCTGCAATCTAAGATTATGGCCATGCTCCAGTGCGCCTATAAGGCACAGGAGTTTGGCATAAAAAAAGCATCCGTATCTGCTTAGTCAGCAGAGTTCCTATAATAGCCCTGAATGAAACAAAGACTACGTCACTACTATTATGGAAGTGTTTTGAGGCATGGAACAACCTAGCTATGGAAAACCGAGCGACTCTAGTTTGGATCCCTGGACACACCAGCGTCAAAGGTAATGAGATATCGGACAGGCTAGCAAAACTAGCAGCAAGAGAAAACTTCACACGTCCCGAGCCAGTTCTAAACATTATCAGTAGGTTTGTCACTAGCTCGTGACTGGATTATCATTGGTCACTGGTTGCAGATGGGCCAAAAACACTCCTTGCTTTAAAGGTAAACCTTGATCGAGCGAAGGAAATACTCTAGCTCGGAAGAACGAAGTCAAAGTCCTAACAGAAATGTATATAGGGCATGAAAACGTCGGATATCACAGACATAGGATAGGGCTCGCAGAAAGTCTCCTTTGTCGTCTGTGTGGTAGGCATTATGAGACAGCTATTCATATCCTTTTTCACCGTCTCGCTTATTGGGGAGACATGACTTACACTCACAGGCAGTAACTGTAACAGTGAGTCAGAAGTATCTGTCAATAGTATGGCTGCGGTCCTCGCCGTATGAAGAGGGCTTTGGGATCACGCTTAGGCTTACAAGTGGACGCAACGGGATCACCCAAGCGTCAAGGGCTCTTACGGTCGGAAGTGCGACACGAATCTAGTGCACAACCATAAATTGCAAGTCTACTGCGCAGCCGGAAATGCGTCACCAGATGGCTCCACATGTCTCTGAAATCTTAAATTTGACCACGGTCGGGCAGTGTTTTCAATATTGATTTCAGATCCGCCCCGATCACCGTTTTTGGTCTGCCAGAGATCCGAACCGAAACATGCCGGATCAGGTATATCACGCACAGATCCGAACAAATTATTTTCGGGGGGGGGGGGGTCCAACTAGAGACCTGATACGAAAAATACCTGGTCGGGTATTTGAGAGATTCAGACAGAAATTTTTGGATCGAGTCTGCTATGCAAACTGCTGGAGCCGGATCTGAAAATATCGGTTCTTTTCTGGGCCTTGCAAATCTTTACTTAATAGGCTGCAAAACACTTTTTTGTAGCCGAATAAAAGTCAAATTTGCTATGCTATATATTTCTCTTTTCAAAGTAAGTGCTTCAAAGAATAAGAAAAATGAGAACATTCAATTTTTAGACCATAATTAGCAGGTTTTCCTTTATTTCAATTTGCTTCATGGATTGATGTACAAATGAAGCTGTTCATATGTCCAAGTGCAATTAAAAAAAAACTTGCTATGCCATATTCCCTTTCAGATGATTTTTTAAATAACGGATGAATTCAACGTCTACCGAATGATCCAGAGAAAATAGAAATATTTTTAAAAGTTTTAACATGGCGGCAGTTTTTACGAAAATTTGGAAAATAGATTTTCACAAAGATTTCACAGATTTTGTTTACTAACAATGTGAACAACATTTTCTATCAATATGTTTCTCTGAAAAAAATACAATTTTTTCGTCAACTGCTGATTATTGACAATATGCACGACATTCTGCACGCGATACGCTTGTTCGGACTCTCGAGAAAATCGTAATTGTCGATATCTTTTATGACCAAGATCATGTAACCCAAAATTAAATTACTGATATATTTTCGTCAATATGGATTATGGATATTGAATTTGTTTTTATTGAAATGTTAGAACAAATATTTTAAAATTACACATATATCAAGCTTTATGAAAAAATATAATCTTGAGTGAAATCGACATAGAAGTCATAGAAAATTAAAACTTATGATTTATGGTAAGTACATATTAAAGTCAATGTAATACGAATATCGAAAAAAGTACGATCACTTTCTGTAGTAACTTTAATTTGAAGCAACTTCGTTCTAGTTACATTCATCTCTATTATCTGCAATTAAAGAAAAATGAAATATTTGGTTTTTAAATTACCTTACCACAGTAACAAAGTACGTACTAATTCGTAATAAAGTTAAAGCTTTTAACTGTTATCTCATGCTATGTTTGTAATTTTTTTTTGTTTTCAGATAATAAATTCAATATCACGAGATCTGATAATTTTTCTTATTATTTGCCACATACATAAACTTCTTTGGCATATCTACGCAAATAGTATATAAGGTAATTGTACCAACGCCTATTTATCATTCTGAAAGTAGACAGTTTCTTACAAAAGTTCAAGAGTTTTTCTTACAGAAAAAATCTTTATTGGAAAAAGATTGCCTCAAGATTCAGTTTTCGAGATGACGGGGAAAGTAATATTTACTTTGTTGCTAATAAGTAAGTAATCATTTGCACAAAAAATACATGCCTGCGATAAAAGAATTGTATTTTAGAATTAAAGTACATATCGACTGATTAATGCAATATGGAATCAAGTTCTGGTTAATCCGTACAACATATACCAAAGATTCAATAACGAAAAATTGTTTAAAATTAATTAATCCAAAACAGATTTCTCGCTGAATTTTTTGAAAAGACTTAGAATGTAGTTGAGAACATGTTCTAAGGCTTAGATGTAAATAGTTTATATAATTTTATAATGAAACTTGATTCTAATTATATAAATATGAATTGAGAATAATGAAATAAGTATATGAACATGTTTCTTTTTCATGTTGAAAGTCATCGCATGTTTATTCTCGTCCAACATTGTCCATGCGGTAAGTTTTACTTTACTCAGAATAGTTATTCAAAGTTTCTAAATTATATATAGTGCAAGATGTCTGTATTCACTTCATTCAGGATATTACCAGAAATATTGAAGAAAATAGGTGATATTAAATCTTTCTTATGTTTAACGTCTGGGAATATACTAGATGAAAGTGGTGACAAAAGTCAAAGTGACTGCTTCAAGACAAAAATAGTATAATTTATTGTGTCAAGATCATAAACGAAATTAAAACGTATGAGATTTCGAAACATATACCAGTTTCCTCATCAGATTAAAAATTATCTCAAATATAAATGAAAATAAATAGTAATAATAATAAGTTCGTATAACAATGCAATAGAAGCTCTAAAAAATTAAAAATTAGCATACCATTAAAATCAGGTTAAAAAAGGTTCAGCCTTAGTTAAACAAAAGAGATAAGTAGGGATTGTTGTGGTTGCTCGCTCATGTGCAAAAATGTAAAAAAATATAAATTATTGAATGAAAAAGATAGTTGAGTTATAATTTTGCGTAGAAAGAATTAGCCTGTAATAAAAAATAGTAATGATTAAATGTATTATATTTTCGAAGGTTATGTTGGACATAAAGTGAAATAAGATACAAAAAGAAAAATTGGTTTACTTGAAACTAAATTAAAAGTAATGTCCAAAAAAACAAGATTAAATTTTGAACCCATCATGTGGGAATTTGTTAAAATTATTTATAAAACACTGTTATTTTTGTGTGAGCATGATCGGAGTAACCACAAAAACTCCATCGTGGCAATACCAATACTAACAATTTTGTATCAATCGGAGTGCTCAGTCTCAAAAATTAAGAAGCGTACATATAAAAATGGAATAGGAATTAGAATAATAAATATTATTGAACTAAATTTGTTTGCATGAGACTTCAAAAGACAATTGTAAAATATTATTAAATCATTAAGGAATTCACAATAGTAAAAAACTATAAGATCATAAACATACTAGCATAATTGATCAATAATCATCATATAAGATTCGTTGAAAGTATTCAAATCCGAAAAAAGATTCATGTTTTTGCATCCTTCCTTCTCAATAAAAACCATTTTAAAAAACCAGCGTTTATAATAATTGGGTTTCTCGTGTAAAATTTCAATAACATCCCATTTTATAAAATTATTATCATCATAATGTTTATAAGTTACATGCTGACTAATAGCTCTATGATATTTTTCTGGAAGTCTAATATTATCCTTATGTTTTTTAATTCTCATTTTAAGTGGACGACTGATTTGGTCAACATAAGTCATACCACAAGTACAATTGATTCTATAAACTACATCACAACGGTCTAAAATATTAAGTTTATCTTTTCCTAATTGAATATATTTATCAAATTTATGATCAGTTCTAAAAACAGTATCTATGTTGTAATAATTAAAAAGTCTGTTAATATTTCTAGATATTTTCCCTAAAAATGAAATAGATACAATCTATTTTTTAACAATAATAACCTTATTATTATTATCAACGACGTTTTATAGGAGAAAGGCTGGAACAAAAAGCGTCAATCTACTTCTGATTTTTTCCAAACATGAATGGTAAAAAACTTAATAACAAACTAATTGATTTACTTGAAGGATACAATTATAATCCAATTACATTAAAAAAACATAGATTAGAATCAGATAATAATTATGATTATAAAGATCCATGAATTGTTAATATGTCTAAAATCGAAATTTCAGAGGAAGATAATGACATTTCACGTTCAGGAGAAAAATTTAACTCTTAATTTGTTAAAATAAACAAGAACATATTTTTCAAATAACTAAAGACTTGGAATCTAATATTGATAAATTACCAAATAACTCACATGAGGAATTTCGACACGAAATTCTTTCTCTTACTTCCAATTATCTAAAAAAAACCGAAACAAATCAGTGATTCAGATTGAATCATTGCTAGGAATATTAAACTTACGAATTGCTTTATAAATAACAATAAAGATATCATGATAACTGAGGCTGACAAGGGAAATGTCACAGTTTTGATAAAGAATGATGATTATACACAAGAAATGATGAATTTACTTAACGCGTCTAGTACATATATCAAAATAGACTACGACCCAATAGCAACTTTGAAGAAATTGCAAAATAAAACATTCAGTATGATTAATAAATGGAGGATTACGAAGTATCTCAATCCTAATATAGTTATAAAAGATGTCATTGCAACTAATTCCAACTTAGCAAGAATTTATGGTCTGCCAAAGATACATAAACCAGATTGTCGGCTTAGACCTGTAGTTTCTTCTGTTAATACTCCCACTTATGTAATAGCAAAAATACTTAGGAAAATAATTGTTGATTCTTTATCTACTTAAAATTATAATGTAAAAGACTCATTAATCTTTAAAGAGAAAATTAGTAATGTTAAAATTCCTGATAATTACATTATGGCATCTTTAGATGTTATTTCATTATTCACGAATGTTCCTTCTGATTTGGTATTAAAAAGAATTGATGACAGATGGTGTTTCATTGGTTGGTATACTAAGATACCATTAGAAGAATTCAAAAAAGGCATTTCATACCTTTTATATTCTACAATATTTAAATTTGATGATGTGAAAATAATTATTCAGGTAGATTTCTTAATTTTCTATCAGATCATCCTGTGCAACATAAGATTGGTATAGTTGAAAATTTAGTTGCCATGGCTATTCTATGATCTTATTCTATTTTTCATACAGATAATTTGAATATCGTTAGAAAGTACTTATTTTATAATAATTATCCTAATATTTTTGTTCATAAACACGTTAAAAAAAGGTTAAGAGAATTGGAATCTAGAAATAGACTTATTTCAGAGGCTGATAATAATAATGAGGTGATTAATGTTAAAAAAGAGATTATATCTATTCCATTTTTAGGAACAATATTTAATAATATCAATAGACTTCTTAATAATTACAACATAAAAACTGTTTTTAGAACTGATCATAAATTTGATAAATATAT
>JAABKJ010006897.1:0-21487 GCA_011634705.1 Andricus grossulariae
ATTTTACAATACAAGTCCAGTAGCCCGTAACACTTCTGTATCATATTTGCGGCTGGATATCTCGACACCTTTTGAACCGAAAAATTTTCCGACAAAGCCAAAACTTTGGCTAATATACATATATAGCATATATGTAAAGCGTGCGTATTCATGGAATTTAAGAAATTCGTGGAATTCACGGACATCACGGAAATAATTGAATTGTCGAAGTTCATGGAATTCGAGGAATTCACAGATTTAAAGAAATTCACGGAATTCACGGAATTCAAGAATTCGAGGATATCACGGAATTCACATAACCATGGTATTTACAGAATTCACAGAATTCATGGAATTTAGAGGAATTCATGGAACTCAAGGAAATTAACGGAATTCAAGGATTTCACGGAATTCGAGGAATTCGTGAAAAGTGAATTCCGAGAATTCCACAAATTCAGTGAATTTCGTGAATGCAGTGAATTCCTTGAATTTTGTGAGTTTCTTGAATGCCATGCATTCCATAATTTCCACGAATTCCATGAATTCCATAATTTCCACGAATTCCATGAATTTCATGAATTCCACGAATTTCATGAATTCAACGAATTTCATTAATTCCATGAACTCCATGAATTCTACGAAATCCTTGTATGCTATGAATTCCTTGTATTCTATGAATTCCGTGAATTTCATAAATACAGTGAATTCCGTGAATTCCATGAATTCCGCGAATTCATTGAATTCCGTAAATTTCATGAATTCTGTGAATTCCTCGAATTCCATGAATTCCCTGAATTCCACAAATTTCGTGAATTCCACTAATTCCGTGAATTCCATAAATTCAGTCAATTCCGTGAATTCTGTGAATTTCATGTATTCCGTGAATTCCATAAATTCCTTAAATGCAGTGAATTTAATTAATTCATTGAATACTATGAATTTAATGAATTCCTAAAATTCAGTGAATTCCGTTTAATCTATGAATTCAGTGAATTCTGTGAATTTCATAATTTCCGTGAATTCCATGAATTCTGTGAATTCTGTGAATTCATAAATTCAGCGAATTCCTTGGATTCCGTGAATTCTGTAAATTTGATCAATTTGGTGAATTTCATAAATTCCATGAATTCCATGAATTCATAAATTAAGTGAATTCCTTGGATTCCGTGAATTTTATAAATTTGATGAATTTGGTGATTTCCGTGAATTCCATTAATTGCATAAATTCAGTGAATTCCGTGATTACTATGAATTTCATGAAGACCATTAATTCCGTGAATTCCATAAATTTCATGAATTCCTTAAATTCAGTGAATTTCGTGAATTCATTGAATACCATGAATTTCATTAATTCCATGAATTTCATTAATTCCATGAATTTCACAAATTCAGGCAATCCCGCGAATTCTATGAATTCAGTGAATTCTGTGAATTTCATGAATTCCGTGAATTCCATACATTTCGTGAATTCATTGAATCCCATGAATTCCGTGAATTCCACACATTCAATGAATTCCACAAATTGAAGGAATTACGTGAATTCTATTAATTCTATGAATTCCATGTATTGAATAAATTCCGTGAATTCCGTGAGTTCTATTAATTCTATTAATTTCATGAATTCCTTGAATTCCGTGAATTTCATTAAGTCCTTGAATTCCGTGAATTCCAAAAATTTCGTGAATTCCTTCAGTTCCATGAATTCCGCGAATTCCATCAATTCCGTGAATTTCACAAATTCAGTGAATTTCACAAATTCAGTGAATTCTATGAATTCCATGAATTCTGTACATTTCATGAATTCTGTAAATTCCATGAATTTCGTGAATTCCATGAATTCCGTGAATCCTCTTTTCTCTATCTCAGTTGTCGCTTGTCTTTTGTCTATATACGTCTATTTTTCTTATCTCTCCGCCTGCTGGAAGTAAAAAGTTTGAAAACGATAGAAATTGGAGCATAGGAAAAAAAAAGAAATATTCTATCTCTCTCAATGGGTCACTTTGCATCCCTAAAACGCTATCTTTCCCTATCCCCAATCTCAATAATTATTGTCTATCTCTTCCTCTATCTTTCGTGCCGGAGGACTCCCATCATTTTCTATCCCTTAGACTATCAATCTATTATGAATTTCAATCTTTTTCAATCCCTTTATCTTTTGTAAAAGAGGACCCTTATATTCTTCATTATTTCATTCTATCTCTTTAATATCAATTTAAATCTTTGTCTATCTCTTTTTCTATCTTCCGCAATTGAGTACTCTTAACATTTTCTATCCCTCAGAACTTAGGAATCCAGCGAAAAGTTAAAAAATTAATTAAAAAAATTAATCTGATGTTAATCACGTACCTGAAAAACAACTATGTACTTATATGCCCGAAGACTAATTTCAATTGTTGGTTACTTTTACCGTCAGTCACCTAGCGGCACCCTGCTGTTAGTAAAAATATAGAGATTCTATCTTTTTGAATAACTTTGAATTTGTACTATAAAAGGAGATAGACAAAATGTATCCCATTTTATCTCTTTTTGAATCGAAATTCACGTCTATCTTTTTCAATACCGTCTTCTCTATCCAATCCTATCCTTTGGCTATTCACGTCAATATTTTTCTATCTCTTTGTCAATATGAATGTACGTCACATTATCTTTCTGGTACGTGGTCAACATCAAATTAATTTTTTTAATAAAGTCCCTAACTTTTTTTGGATTCCGAATTTTCAGGGTTAGAAACTGGTAAGAGTACTCAATCGCGGAAGATAGAAAAAGAGATAGAAAAATATTCAAATTTATAATTAAGAGTAGGGCAAGACCTCCAGGTTGATGTGGATTTATAAAAGATAGGATGAGATAGAGAAGAGCGTATTGAAAAAGATAGGCGTGAATTTAGATTAAAAAATAGATAGGCAAAAATAAACGTTGATAGATGTATGATACGATGCGATAAGGAAGACGATACTGAAAAAGGTAGACGACAATTTAAATTGATAAAGAGATACAAAAAAAGACGTTGATAGATGTAGGATACGATGAGATACGGAAGAGGAGATTGAGAAAGAAAGAGGGAAATTTAGATTGAAAAATAGATAGAAAAAAAATAGATGGGAATTCATATTGAGAGAGAGATAGAAAAATATTGACATTGAAATATAAAGGATAGGATAAGATAGAAAAGAGGGGATTGAAATGGATAGACGGAAATTTAGATTGACAGCGGAATAGAAAAAGATTGAAGTGGTAAGATAATGGATACGATGAGATAGAGAAGCGGGGATTGAAAAACATAGACATGAATTTAGATTTACAAAAAGATAGAATGGGATAATTTTTCCTTATTTTTTTCTATCATAAGGATTCAAAAAGATTCAAAAAGTTAGGATCACTATCTTTATTCTTCACGCAGGGCTTTATCAATTCAGCCTTTTCTACGATCTCTTTCAAGTCCCTGCTTTTCTTTGTTCGTCTATCCCTTATCTATTAGGCTGGTCCTTTTATAAAAATTTTATTTTGGAAATCCTTCAATCGCGAAATTGATTCGAATGTCAAAAAATGGAATCGCCCCATACACTTGAAGTTTACCATAAGATTAACTTGTGAGAATTTTGGTTTAATTCTTAAAATCATTCTGTTGTGCTAGTTTGAGGTGGAACCGTGGACTAAAAAATGTTTCTGCGGACAAATAAATTGTTAGTCTACACTGTTCATTCTATTTGTACGAATCGATTAAGTTCAAAAAGATTTTGTGTCCTTGGACTTTTTATAAAAAATTTGGTTAAGTTTTTATTTGCCAACAAAGTTGACATTTTTCATTTAAACTTTCAGAAGTACCATTTTGTTTAAAATCTTCAAATTGATCAAAGAAGGTCTTATGTATGTGCTAAAACTATCTACAAATAATTACCAGTGGTTTGAAATAATTTTAAAAAAAACTTTGTATTATGTTCTAAACAAACTAATGCAAAATAGTTATTTTTTGGGATTGAAAATCTTTAGCTCCAAGTCGAGAGCTTTGGTTATAAAATGTGAGAGAAAATAAGGTTTTATTACGATTAACTGTTTAAATAATTAATCTTTTTTGTCAATTTGAAAATTTTTATAGCAGAGAGTATTCGGTAAGACATTTTTAGTCGATTCTGTAAACAAACTGAGCCAATCCACTGAAAAATACCCGAACTCTGAATATCTTTATGAAAATTGTGTAAATAATTAGTAATTCTTGTAAATTTGCAAAGTATCATAAGAAAGAGTTATTGGAAATACATTCTTTTATTTTAATTTTCCATCCAAAAAGGAATAGTTAAATTTTCAGTTAAAAGAATTAATGTTTTACCAAAAATAGAATGTTTAAATTTACAGTTGAAATAATTAATTTTCAAAAAAAAATCAGATTAAAAAAAAGTTTGATTTTGAACTTAAAAAAATGAATTTTTAGCAAAGGAGTTCAATTCTTAACCAAATAGTTAAATTTTCAACGAAATAGTTGAATTTTTTACCAAATAGTTGAATTTTCAACTAAAGAAATACATTTTTAAACAAAAATGGAATAATTTAATTTTCAGTGTACGAAATTAATGTTCAACCAAAGAAACATTTGATTTTTAATTAATAAATTCTTAGAATAATCTGATTATTTTCAACCACATAGTAGCATTTTAAACAAAAGTTATGAAATCACTGCAAAAAGGTAAATATATAAGATAAAAAGACGAATTTTCAACAAAAGAGTTGAATTTTAAGGTATAAGAGACAAATTTTCTACAACAAAGTTAAATATTCAAACTGCAAATTTTCACTCAAATAGTTTAAGTTTCTACTAAAATAGTTGAATTTTCAAACAAAAATAGAATTGTAGACTTTTCAATCAAAATAATGAACTTTTAACCAAAAATAGTTGGATTCTCAACCAACGAGATGCATTTTTAACTAAAATTATGAATCTTCAGCTGATGGAATAGTTAAATTTTCAGTTACAAAATTAACTTCTGCCAAGAAAAAAAGTATTCTACTTTCTTTTTTGATTTGAAAAATCAAACCAAAATTTCTATTGGTTCAAAAATTATGGTGAATTTTTAATGTCTAGAGTTTTCACTAGTGAATAATAATAAAAAATGATAAAATCAAGAAAAAAATTTGTATTCAGCTTTGCATTTTTTTTAAATGTGCCAAAAATATATTATTTGAATTAAGTCACATGCACACATTTTGGAAAATTTTGAATATTTTGAACCTGAAATTGCTTCAGCTTGAGCTTAGAAACATGTTATATATTTTTTTCGTACAATAATAAATATTTACGAAGTTAATACAAAAAAGTTGAAAAAATTCGAAGACATCTCATCTTTATGAAAACAATAATAAAAATCAAATCAATATACATTTTTAATAAATTTAATAGAAACCTCATGATTACTTTTTTCTAAATAGCCCCTTTTCCAGCTCTCCTTTATAAAAATATATGTTTCATCAGGAAAAAATATTTAAATTTTTGTAACATTTTTGTTTCAACTTTAAACAAATTGCACCATTGTACCGAGGACACTGAGAAGTGTATATTATATTATATTTTATTTAAATTTTAAGAAAACATTTGAATTTGCACTGATTTTCCTATATCCGTGAGCATTTGAATAATTAAAAACAACAAACATTATTTCCTTAAAAAATGGATACATTTTTAATAAATTATTAAATAACAAATTTTACATGTTATTATTAATTTTAACTTTTTTTTTAATACTAACACTTTTTAACTTTTAACAACGAAGTAATGTAATTTTTTTTAAATTTTCCTCTCTTTAGAAGTATAATATAGTTTTATTCTATGGGAAGTTTTGGCGGAAAGACGCACAGACCTCTGACGCAGCAATTTTTAAAATAATTTTATTTTGTTATTTGCTGGTTAGGAATATGACCATGAAATTCCGCTCAAATGTGATCGTCAAAAAACTACGTTTCTTTTCAAGTTTTTTTCCTCAATTTTTAATCTTGAAAATGAGACGACCTTAAAAAAGTGGCAAAGGTATCCTACTAATTTTTTTTTGCTCCTTTTTTAATTTACAAGGTTTTTTTTCTGTAATAGACATAATTTTTTGAGAATTATAAAAATTCGAATGGAAAATGTGAAGCAAATATTTAGGGGGAAAATGAATAATTAATTAATGTAATAATTTCACACATTCAGTGTTAATACTAGTTTTATGTTTTAGATTATTTAATTTAAAATCTTTTATTCTGCATCAATGTGCCATTTTCCTTATTTCCATATTTGCCCTAACAGGTATTTTAATTTTTCTGAAATTCTGATGATGAAGAAATAAACTAAGAAAAATGTAAATACAAATGTAGAAAGATGAACATTGGGAAAACCATATTCAGAATAATAATAAGTGAATAATTAATACTGAACTTTGAGGATATTTTACGTTTATTAATGTGATTTCTAAGATTTGTACAGAAAAAGTTTCCAAGTAATTTTTTTTCTTATTCTAGAAGAATAATGTTTTTAAAATAAATAATAAGATAACTATTTATTATGAATAAATGTAAAAATTATTATGGATAAAACTCATTAAAATATATAATCTGGTAATTTTCTATTAATGCTGATTAGAATGTTTATATCTTAGGGGTGTTTATAATTTTCTGTAATTTTATAATTTCAGGAAATTTTTTTCAGAATTTCAGTGTCCGGATTTTTTCTTTCGACATTTTCCAGTCGTTCCTCCTTATGAGACATTTGATCTCGGGGAATTCAACTTTTTTTCGCCAAGCCCGATTGACGCACTTTTTCTCAATGAGGAAATATATTTAATATGACTATTATTAACCAAGTACCAGAAATAAATATTAAATTTGAATGACAAAATCATCGTTTCATTGAACTCCTGTAATTTTAAATTGTCTATTTTTGAAATTTTCTGGAATTTCCTAAATCGCAATTGCCAAATGAGGAATTTACATTCTAAACATTTATTTATAAAAGAGAAAATAAAAAATTTAAATTATTCTTCAATAATTAAGGCAACAATTAGCTATTAATAAAAATTAGGAATTTTCTGCGCCATCAATTTAGCAAATCTAAAGAAGTAATTCTATTTGATGATCAAATTTATTTATGAATGTTCCTAAGCATTATTGATGATTATTGACATTATTGAAAAAGCTTGATTCTGGTTGAAAGCAGTAACAACTAAATTACTATTGCCGACGATAAGGTTTCTTGGAAAAATCGAAAAGATTCAAAAGTAATTTAAAATTTGAAAAGATTAAGTTTTTTAAAACAAAATTATGATTTTTGAAGATTTTGGAGTAAAATTTTGAAGCTTTTTAAGGATTTAAAAGGTTTCATGATAATAAAGTTTTATTATTAAGATTTCAGTGGAAATTTACGTTTTATTTTGAAAAATTAATTTAAAGTAAGTATTCAAATATATTTTAAAACTTTGAAATATTTCAGAACATTTATCAAATATTTTTTTATTTTTTCCAAGCGTCAAAAAGTCCGAAATATCTCTTAAACTGAGTAAAATTTTTGCTTATAATTCTGTAGATATGAATTTGAAACTTTTGTTATTAATTATGAAAAAACTAAGATTCATGTCGGAAAACTGAAAAGACCTCTAGATTCGTCTCTGAAATATCCAGGTGCAGATTTTTGTTGTTTAAACAATTTGTTAAAAAATTACATTATTTCTTATATTTCTGCAATTGTTATAAACAAACTAAGCGTCGGATCGAAATCACAACAACAATATTGCATTTGTCTTGAGAATATCTAGGTGCTGTTTTTTTTTTACATATTTTAAACAATTAGCGCATTTGTTGTTAAGCATACATTTGCTGTGTACCTGTAAATATGGGTTTCAAACTTTTTTAATTCATTATAAACAAATTCGTTTTGAAAATAGATCACCTAGATATTTTCAAGACTTTCTTGATTGAAAAATCTCTTTTAGTTGAAACTTAAACAAGTTTATTGAAAATTCGTATTTTTGATTTCAAAATGCAACTCTTTTGGTAGAAATTAATCTTTTTTCATTAAAATTGCAACTGTTTGGTTTAAGATTAAAATCTTTTTTTAGTTGAGGATTCAACTATTTTGTTGAAAATTCGTCGTTTTGGATGAATTCAACTATTTTTTATTTAAAATTAAAATCTTTTTTATTTTTAATATCAACTATTATATTTTTCGTTGAAAATTTAACTACTTCGTTAAATTTTAAACAATTTTGTTAAAAATTCACTTGTTTCGATGAAGATTCATCATTTTAGTTGAAAACTCATCTTTTTGGTTAAGAATTCAACTATTTTGTTGAAAATTAATTTTTTTATGAATTCAACTGTTATTGATTGGCAATTTAAATCTTTTTGGATCGAAGTAACAGCTATTACATTTTGCGCCAAGAATTCATTTTTTTATTTGAAAAGTCAAATACTTTGTTAAAAGTTAAACTACTTTGTTGCAAAGTGATTTTTTTGTTGAAGATTCATCATTTTAGTTGAAAATTTGTCTTGGAAAATTAATCTTCTGCGTATAAAATTCATGCATTTGATTAAAAATTCAACTATTAGGTTAAAAATTAACTTTCTTGTTAAAATTCATATTTTGGGGTTACAAAATAAAACTGTTTTGTAGAAAATTCGTGTCATTTGGAAAATATTTATTCTTCCTGGTTCAAAACTCTTCTTTTTGGTTGAGGATTCAAATATTTTGTTGGTAATTCGTTTTTTTTTATGAATTCAATTGTTTCTCATTTACAATTTAAATATTTTTGGATCGATGTAGCAACTAATACATTTTTCGTCGAGAATTTATTTTTTTGTTTGAAAATTCATCTATTAGGTTGAACAACAAATTTTATATTGAAAATTCATATTTTGGGGTTTGAAAAATAAAACTGTTTTGTAGAACATTCGTCCCATTTGGAAAATATTTCATATTCTTTGGTTAAAAATACAACTGGTTGAAAATTATTTTTTTGTGAGAATTCCAATATCTTTTCGAAAATTCGTCATTTTTGGATAAATTCAACTATTTTTTATTTAAAATGAAAACATTTTTGTATTGAAATGTCAACTATTACACTTTTCGTTAAGAATTCATTTTTTTTTAAATTCAACTATTTGGTTGAAGAGTAACTTTTTGTTGAAATTATGATTTGACATATCTGAAATTGTCAAAAAGCTTTTCAAATTTTCTCATGAATCTTAGAACAATTATATTTGTATAGCTATAAAATCAAATAAACAAAGAAAATTAAAGAATGAGAAATTTGTCGAAATTTTTGTTTTGTGTTAAAAATTATTTTTCCTCTTAAATCTGATGACGCTAGTAAAATTAAATTTTGAGTTATTAAATGTTGTTCTCTGAGTGATTTTGATGACTGTAAATTAAAAAAAAAAATTAATGTGAATAAAAAATTATAATTATGTTAAAAACACAGTAAATAAAGGAAATTCCAACTGACTGCACAATAATCTTTTCAGATAATTATTTATGACAGATATTATAATCGTAACAAGTTCAGTCATATTACACAAAAAAGGAACTTATCTTATGACGACAGTAAAATATAAGTCCCAATATGAAAGTCATGAGCCTCAAGGCAATTTAAGTCTGTACGCGATAGGTAAAAACTTCATTTGACACAAAAAAGTAACAAAACTCATTTATAATAAAGTGTTGAAATTAACCTAAGTAGAACCATAATAGCCTATAAAATTGTAAGCTTTGCTTAATAAACACTGATTTTCACTTTATTCTATTTTATTCATAATTTCTCTCATAATTTCTCATAAGTTTTGAAAAAAGAATTTCAAAATAAATTTTTTGAAAGTTATAAACCCTAATTCAAAAATATTCCTACGAAAAAAAGTGGTGCAACGATATATTTCGTTATTTTCAATCATTTAAAAACAAGACAAAAATTGTAAATAACTATTTATTTTTTAGGTTTATATGTTTATTTATTTTTGAGTTTGGATAAATATAAGTTTACTAAGATTCTTGAAAAAATTCAAAAAGATTTTCAACCTAATGGTTGAATTTTCAAACAAAAAACATAAATTCTCAACGAAAAAAGTCACAGTTGAAATTTCAACCTAAAAAGATATATTTTTTTATTTCAAAACAGTTGAAATCATTCGAAAAATACAAATTCTCAAAAAAATAGTTGAATCGTCACCAAAAAAAGATTAACTAAGTACCAGTTGTATTTTTAACAAACAAAAATCAATATTTTCCAAAAAATATGAATTTTTTACAAAATAATTTAATTTTCTGATCCAAAAATATGAATTTTTAACAAAAAAGTTGTATTCCAACAAAATTCAAGAACATTCCATTAAAAAAGGTGAATTCTCAGCGAAAAATGTAATACTTGATATTTCAATCCAAAAATATTTTTATTTCAAATAAAAAACAGTAGAATTCTTGAAAAAAATAATTCAACAAAATAGTTACATTTTTCAAACAAAGAGATGATTTTTTAACTAGAATTATGAATTTTCAACCAAGCAAGTGAATTTATAACAAATTAGTTTAACTTTTAACCTAGTAGTTGAATTTTCAATTAATAAAGGTAAATTCTCATCGAAAAATAAAATAGTTAACTTAGAACTAAAAATTATTTTAATTTTAAATAAAAAAGAGTTGAATACATCCAAAAAGACGAATTTTCAACAAAATAGTTAAATTCTCAACCAAAAAACATTTTATTTTCTAACCACATGCTGCAATTTTAATAATAAAAGATGACAATTCTACAAGAAGAAATGAATTTGCATACCAAAAATACGAATTTTCAATAAAAAAAGGTTTTCCAATGATAAAAAAAAAGTTGTAGGCAAATTATAATTTGCAGAGAAAAATAATTTTTAATACAAAATGAAAATTTCGAATAACTACTTATTTTTTAAGTTCCTTTGTTTATCTTCTTCAAGATTATATAAATACAATTTTCCTAAGTTTCTCGAAAAAATTCAAAAGGATTTTCGGAGATTTCGGATGAGTGTAAAAAATATCTAGACAATCCCTAATAATTTTTTTATTTTGCATGATTTAAAAAATATTTTATTAGATTTTGGAAATCTTTAAAGTTTTAAAATATTTTTATTCTCTTCGAAACTTCTAAAATTCCTAAATATCTTTTGCACTGGCTCAAATTATTCCGGATTTGTTTTTGACGATTTTGGAAATCTTTTATAATGTTTATAATCTTTATAAATATTCCCCTAGAATTAAATTTTCGAAATAATAAATCACTTTAAATATTCTCAGCAATCATAAAAACGTTTTTAAATTATTTTGACACCTTTCTAAATCTTTAAAAAACTTCAAAATTTTATTTCGAAATCTTTAAAAATCTAAATTTTATTTTAGGTCATTAAAAATATTTTTGAATTTAAAATTATTTACGTATTTTTTTGTTAAATTCTAAATATCTTTTTAAATGATTTAAATTTTCCTAATATTTTGAAAAAGTTCTGCAAAATTAACAAAAATGCCTTAAAATCTTCCAGATCCTTTTTTAAACAATTTTGGAAATCTTTTGGAATTTTTTGAAGTCTTATTAAATATTCTCCTCAAATAAAATTTAAAAAATAAAAAATCGTTTATAATTTTCCCAGAAATCTTAAGACATTTTTTTATCAATATTATTCTAATCGTTCCGAATTTAAATTTATTAAAATTCAAAAGTTTTCACTTTCAAATTATTTAATTTTGAATGCTTTTAATTATAAATAATACAATTTTCATTCCTCTGAATTTTAAATGATCTATTTCTTGAGTTGAAAATGAAATTGTTCAATTCTGAACACTTTGAATTACTATTAATGAGAAAATTTTAACTTCTTCCTAATGAAATTGTCCAGATTTAAAAATTTCAGTTTGAAGGTGTTAAATTTGTTAAAATATTAAATTATCCAAGTTTAAACGATTTAATGCAGAAATGATACAAGTTCAATTCTTTTTCATTCCATTCGAAATATTGTCCTTTTTTCAATATTTTACCTATCTAAAATATTTTGAATTGGAAACTCTAAATTCAAAATCATTTCATACATTTTTCTTGAATTTCAAACGCTTTCAATTCTAAATTATCAAGAACTCATGTCAGTGTTCCTCGTCATATATTGTTATTTTTAATTTAAAAAATTAGATTTCAAAGAAGATTCACAAATATTTACAATTTAAGGTTATGTTAGTGTTTTTCACCAAAAAGTGGTATTTTAAAAATAAAATCATTATAGTATGAACAAGATTTAGAATCTTTGAACATTTTTCGATTAGGTTACTGTTTTTCGTCGGTAATTGGTATTTTTAATTAAAAAAGTATATATATTTCAAAGAACCTTTACAATTTTAAACAATTTTATATTATGTTAACATTCATTATCGGAAATTGGTGATTGTAAACGGAAGATCTTAGGATTAAAAAAAGATTCACAATCTTAAACAATTTTTCGTTTTGTCATGTTAGTTTTTTTGTCTAAATTTGTTATAGTTAATGAGAAAATTATTAGATTTCCGAGTATATTTACAATAATATTTTAACAATAATACGTTATGTTAAGATTTTTGTTGCAGAAATTGGTATTTTTTATCAAAATTACAATTTAAACAAATATTGTTCTTGCTTTTCTATTATTTTTTCTTGTATTAATATTAATTTTATATTTTCATTTCAGAATTGCGTGAAAAAAAAAGATCCTGGGCATAGCGCGCGCGTTTCTTTTTCTGGTTAAGATATACTTTTATTACTAGATTTCTTTTTTACAATTATTTCAATCGACTTGTGATTGAAATTAAACAATATATTAATTTCAGAAGTTTTTCTAACATTTTTTTTAATTGGAATAAAAACCAGATTGTAAATCAGTTTTTACAATAACAAAAATCTACTTTTTACGACAAATCATAAATGTTTTATACCTACATCACTATTATACAATCAAAAGAAAAACATAGGCAGTTTTGCAGATATTACCAGTTGCATGAATCAGGCACTAAAAATATTTAAATCTCTCACAACTCCATAAAAATTGCACAATCACTGCGCAAAAATTGCACTCTTTTCACATATATAACACTTAAATCTCACTTTCACCTGAACTTGGAATTAAATCTTATCAATTAACTTTTAATTACCGCACTGGCATGTTGACGATATTAAAATATTTTCGACTTTCATCTTATTTCTTTATTTTCACATATTCAAATTTCTATCAGATATATTTGGCGCTGAAAAAAAGTCAAATTAAGTTGCAAAATCTTATCTTTCATTTCATAAATATCTAAGTATTTGATTATTATCTCGCGCCTCGTCAATATCGATTATGTTTAAGATATGTTTTGTCGGCTCTTTGAAGATTTAAGAAAATCTCAATTTATCCCGAATCCGCGGTATTAATTTTTTATTCGAATTTGATCCACTTTACACGAAATTTGCGAAATACTGTGCCGCTGAAAATTCGAGAGAACTTTTTGTGGCGAAAGTGTCTCGGTTCAGAAATGAAACTAAGTCAAATGATGCTAATTCGAGAATATTTCCGACCAGATTATTGTGAGACGTGAGGTGTGAGTTGTCAAGTCATTCGTGATTAATGCACCTAAAGATAAGGAGATAAGGAGAATCTGACTTTTTCTCTGAGTAAAAAAATTAGTTTATTACTAGAACTATTACGTCAATCTCTTAATATTAATCTGGTATCTGGAAAGATAATTAAATGGATTCTAATAGATCAATTTTATTTCAAATCGTGCAGAGAAGTATGCATTTAAATTTTCAAAAATACAGTGATAATTACGTGTATGATAAATAAATTATACAATATAAAGTTAAATAACAAAATTTTTAATATATTAAGTTAATATTTATTCCATTATTGATCGAATCTATTTCAAATCATGCAGGCCGGCTGGTGACATGTTTATAGGCTTAGCTTACCTATGAAATATGTTTTTGTACGTGGAAAATGAGGTGACTCGTATTTTTCAAATTAACATAGCGATATTTTCAAAATTTTTACGTGTATTTAAAAATTTTAAAGGTGCACTGAGTTTTTTTACAAAAAAATACTTTTAAACCCGTGCTATTTTCGCAATTTCCTAGATATCGAGGTTTTTTTTTCTTGATTCAGTTTATCCAGTTTCTTGCAGTCTTTCAAAATCCATTAAAATTTTAAATATTAAAAAATAGTAACGTTATTTCGGAATTTGGAAAAAAGAAAAAAATGGTCTCAAAAAACCCTACAATTTTCCTGAAGTTTTTAGGAATAACAGGTACTGTTATATGCTACCTACCATAAACTTGCCGTTTCGTATTTTTTTTTTGTTTTTCGGAAAAACAAAATAATTTTTTTTCTCAAACCTTGCCTTTTTTAGAATTTTTGATATTTTAAGATTTTTCTTGTTTGAGTATATTCAGTTTTTTTACTCTTTCAAAATCCACAAAACAGTTTTTAATAATAAAGAATGGCAACGTTTTTTTTGGATGTTTGAAAAGAATAAAAGAGATTTTCTCAAAAATCCCACCTTTTTTCTGAAATTTTTGAGAATAATAGGTACTAGGTAGTCTACCTAACATAAATTTGCCATTCGGAATTTTTTTTTGTTTTTCGGGAGAAATTTTTTCTTCTTCCAAACCTTGCCTTTTTTCCTATTTTTTTAGATATGCAGGTTTTTTTTGGTTCAATTTATCCAGTTCCTTCCACTCTTTGAAAATCCACGAAAAGAAATTTTTAAATAATAAAAAATGTTAACGTTATTTTGAATTTTTGAAAAAAAAAAATTGTCCCAAAATGCCCCACCTTCTTTTCCTGAAATGTTTAGGAATAATAGGTACTGATTATTCGTTTGGTATTTTTAACCTTTTCAGGAGAACAAATTATTTTTATTTTTGTTTTCAAAACCCTGCCATTTTCGCAATTTGTGAAATATGAAGGTTGTTTTCTTGATTCAGTTTATCCAGGTTTTTGCACTTTTTCAAAATCCATTAAAAATTTGTTTAAATAATAAAAATGGTAGCGTTATTTTAAATTTTTGAAAAAAGAAAAAAAAATTTCTTAAAAACCGCAACTTTTTGTTTCCTGAAATTTTTAGCAATAAAAATAATTTGTTTCTTCAACGAAAGACCTATACTTCAATTAGTGATTGAATTACAGATTTTCTTGAATAGTCTTTTCTAAAGAAGAAATAAGTCATCGAGTTTTGAATTACAAATTATTTCTGTAAAGCAATTGAATTATAAGTCAATTAGTTGTTAAAGAGTAATTTATTGAATTTACATAATTATACTTTTTCGAAATTCAAAATAACGTTTTATGTGAAGGACTTTGTAGAAAGTACTGTTTCTCCTGATTTTTTATACATTCTTTTGATCACAATCCATTTTTCTAGACTCTAGTCACGTATTATATGTCAGTCGAACTGCCTTAGAATAATTCATTTATTTCGATTCTGTGATGTTGAAATCCTATAAAAAAATGTATATAAACATTATTAAACATTTAGAAAAAATAATATGCCATTCTCATTATAGTGACTGTTTGTATGAAAATGGACTGTTTTTAATTTTTATTATTGATTCCGTATTCATTACACATTTTTTATTTTTTTTAAATTCAATTTCCATTTTTTACATTTTTATGTATGTATGTATGTATATATGTGTATCGCTGCATGCATATATGGCTGTATGTATGAATGTATAAATGTATGAATGTATGTAGGCATGGATGGCTGTCTATATGCATATATGTACGTATGTATGTATGCATGCATGCATGTATGCATGTATTTATGTATGCATGTATTTATGTATGTATGGGTGCGTGTATGTATGCATGCATGGCTGACTATATCATGTTTGTATGCATGTATGGCTGGCTGTATCTCTGCCTGTGTGTGAGCATGATAACTCTTGAAAAAATGAATCTATTAGATTGGCCTTTGGTTCATTTTTTTAGTGTCAGAAACTGAAAGTTAAGTTCGTTAGTTAGATATTTTGAATGAAAATTCAAAAAGTTAGAGCATTTTGCAAATTTTCAAGACCACTTTTTTCAACATTTAAAAATTCTATGTGCGGCTATTCGTAGTACTCGGAAACTAGAATGATTTATGCTTACGACTTTTTAGATAAAATGTAAATTAACAGAGTTATAGAATTTTCAAAATTCAAAAAAACACTACAAGATTATCATAACAACTTCTTAAATTTTCCATGAAAAATCGAAAATTCGAATTATGATAGCACAAAAAATAATGAAAAATCCCATTTTGCCGTAAAACTATGCAAGATGCGGAAAAAGATGAATTCACAAAAATTATGCACCCAAAAAAGACCTGTAAATTTGTAATTGATCACTTTTTTATAGGAAACCTAGTTTTTGTTTTACTAGAACATTGTGCGCACTATAATTAGCCTTTCTCTAGAAAAAACTTCGGTTTGTTTTCCAACATATTGGATGGATTTTACAGAAAATTTGAGAACGTTTTATATAATTTACAGAAGTTTCCTTATTATAGCGAGAAAAATCCAGTAAATTCAATATGAATGACACAATTTTTTCCACTTAATTACATTTCTTTAAAATTGGCAGATTATTTTTTTCATTGACAAAATATGACTCTTCGCGCGCGTGTGTAATAATCTAAAACCGTACTTTTAATATTTTTCAACATTTCAAAAACATAAAAAATAATTTTTCAAGGTATTTCCGGATGAACTATTCATCAAGGTAGAAATGAATTTGTATATTTTAATTTTACTCGAATTTTCCATAAGGCTCCATTTACCGCGTTATCTGGACATATTTGTCACATAATATGTATGAAATTATTTTTTTGTTATGTCAAAATTTTATTTTTAAATAGTAAAATAGTTAGAGAGTGAGGAACACGAAATAATCAGGAATTTAGAGAGTATTGAAATCAGTTTTTGCTCGAATAATCTTGTAAATTTGACTTTGGTCCCAGAATTTTTCTTCTAATATAAATATTTGATTAAATTTTCAAGATTTTCGTTAATCGTGAATAGCGACTGAAAAAGCTTTTTGGTTCCAAATTCAACTACTTAGTTGGAAGTGGAAAGTGAAATTCTGTTAAAAATTCATTTTTTTTTGGTTGATGATTCATCATTTAAGTTGCAAATTTTTTTTCTTCAAATTTTAACTATTTAGTTAACATTTTTAGAAATTATTTTTAAACTAAAAAATTTAACTATTCCATGTTTGATTGAACATTTATCTTCTTCAGTTGAAAATTTCTGTATTTTGTTGAAACTTTGTCTTTTTTGTATAAAATTAATCTTCCTGGTGACAAATTCACCTTTTATATTAATTGATTTAAATTCATGTAATTTAATTGATATTTTTTTGTTCAAAATTCATTTCTCTGACTTAAAAATTAGTTTTTTTTATTGAAAATTAATTTTTCTTAACTGAAAATTTTACTATTTTATTTTTGGTTGAACATTTATCTTCTTTATATGAAAATTGAACCATTTGTTTGCAAATTTCTGTATTTTGTTGAAACTTTGTCTTTTATGGTAAATTATTAATCTTCTTGGTGACTAATTCACCTTATTGGTTGAAAATTCGTCCAAAAACCTATAGGTTGAAAATTTCATCGAAAATTAAAATATTTGGTTAAAAATTCATGTATTTTGGTCAAAATTATTCTTTTTTGATAGAAAATTAATCTTCTTGGTTCAAATTTCATTTCTTTGGTTGAAAATGAATTTTTTGAAATTAAAAATTTATTTTTTCAACTACAAATTTAACTATTCCATTTTTCGTCGAAATATTTTTTTGTTATAGACATTTAATATTTTTGGTGAGAATTCATCTGTTTGGTTGAAAATTGAACTATTTTGTTGAAATTTTTCATTTTATAGAAACTTATTTCTCTAACTTAAAATTAAACTATTCTATTATTTGTTGAAAATTTATCTTTTTTGACTAAAAGTTCATCTATTTTGTTGAAAAGTCGTCTTTTTTCATAAAAAATTTATCTTCTGGGTTGAAAATTCAACTATTTGGTAATAAATGTATTTTCTTTATTGTAGATGCATTATTTTAGTTGAAAGTTCATTTATTTAGTTAAAAATTTAACCAATTTTGTTGAAAATTTGTTTTTTTTTTCGTTGAAAAGAATTTTTTTATTGAAAATGTAGCTATTTTATTTTTAATAGAAAATTGATCCTTTTGAGTCGAAAATTCACTTATTGTGTATATAATAAAATTGTATATTAATAAATCTTAAATTTTTATCAGTTCTATTATGACTATTATGACACCGCTATTTTTTAGAGAAAGATCCGTAAAAAACAACATTAAAAATAACAATTAAATTTTTGGATCAGAAAACAAAAGTTGTTCAACCAAAAAAGATCTACAAATTTGTTATAAACTCTTGTTATAAAAATATACTGAAGTTAAAAAAAAATAACTTTTTGGAAAAAGGACGCAAGCATCAATAACATTTTATTTAACAACATTTTCGCCCAAATGATATCTATAAATTTTGTTTCAAACCACTTTACGCTAAGATGCGTATTTTTAGTTTGAATCGTAAAAAATAACATTGACAATAAACAAAGTAAATTTATGGAAAAAACGACATAAGCTGCAATAAAATGTATAATAACAAAATTGTTTTTTTTTCAATGGGAGGCGCACTTTTTTATTATAAAAACAAGACAATGAAAATACTTTTGTTTCAATACCAATGCATATTATAAATTGTAATAATATAAATTTATTGAAATGGTGCATTTTTCAGGTTAGCGTTCGTCAGTGTTCGTTAGTGTTCGTTAAAGCCAAAGGAGTTTTAACAAAAGAGAATTCACAATCAACAAATTAGAGTTGTCGATGCTTTGACCTTTAATTTTAAAAGGTCGGTGCAAAAATGTTTGGGAAATACAAAAACGAGCGCGCAGCTCGAAATAAATACATTATGAAGCGCGAAGCGCAAGAAACGATAGTCCCGCGCCCTAGGCGCGCGATTGGAATTTCAAAGACAATTATGCACAATTTAAAAATTAATTATTTTTTATTACTTAGTTTGAAGATCCTACTTTAGGACTGCTTGAAATTTTAAACGCTGTTTGGAATTGTTTAACTTTTAACACTTTAAGTTTGAATTAATTAATTTTAATGGTTTTCAATTAGAAATCATATAATTTTTAAACCTTTTCAAATAATTGAAATTGAAAGGTTCACATTATTTATAATTCTTCCACTTTTTAACGGTGAAAACTTAATAATATTTATCGTCTTTAAAATGTCTATAATTGCAATTTCAAATTTTGTAATTTTCGGTTGCAAATTTCCCAATTTGTAGTTTCAAATTTAAATATTAAAAATATATAAACGATTTCAGTATTAAATCTTTCAAAATGGAAAAATTGCATATTTTTTTAATTTAAATATTATAAATTATTTTGTCTCAATTTTAGTATTGTTTTTTTAACTCTTCGAAATCGCAAAATATCAATTTTCACAATTTTGAGTTTGAATAATTTGTGATTAAACAATTTTGAATTAAATTCTTATAGAATAAATTTAAGATAATGAAAAATTACAACAATAATTTGTTAAATTCAAGCCTTAAAAATGAGAAGATTTAAGAACTAGGCATTGAAAATTAAATTACTTTTTATTTTAAAAGGTTCCAAAATTGAATATTTCAAACAGAAATATATTTTTTTCAATGATTATTATTTTTAATTCGAACGATAATTTGAAAAAATTTAAATATCAAAAATTTTTGTTTCTTTGATAAAAATATTTGACTATTTTATTTTTAATGAATAAATAATATTTATTAAAAAACAATTTCTCAAATGTTTAAGTTCGGAAATTTTCTGTCGGAAATTTCATTATACGAGAATTTTCAAATTCGTTAATATTATAAACTGTTGGGAATATTCCAATGGGGGATTTTTTTATTTCAGCAGTTTTATAGGTAATTTCGATAATTTTATTATTTGGGAATTTCCCTGTTCCGGAATTTTACAGTGTTGGGAATTTTATTTTTCGGTGTTGTTCAGTCGTCCCCATTTACATTAAAAAAATATGTGATTGAAATATTTCAAGAATGAATAATAATTCTAAATGAAGTGTTCATTTAGAATTATTATTCAATTTCATAAGTTTTAATTTTGCAATTAAAATTGAATTTATTTCAGTTTCAGAGCAAGTTCGGATTCGTTTCATTTTCAACGTCCCGCAATAGACATTTTTTAATTTCTAATTTTTCCCATTTAAAATTACTTCATTTTGAACTTTTTTTTTTAGTATTTCAATTTTAAAGGTGCATAATTTAAAAATGTTCGCTTTTAAACGGTTAATATGACCTTGAATTTACATTTTGATCTTAGAAAAATTTGTGTAATCGATTTTAATATTAAATTATATTCTTTTTTATGTAATAAACATTAAAAATTATAGAATTTCAGATGCTTTGGCTTTGAAACATTCAATTTAGTTTTCAATTTCAAAATATTAAATTTTAATTGCTTCGAATTGAAAATTATTTAATTCCAAAATTTTTAAATTTTGAATGCTTTTAATTGGAAAGAATACAATTTCAATCCCTTTGAGTTTCGAATTAACCAATTTTCAACATTCTAATCTATGATCAAATTATTTAATTTTGAACATTTTGAAATTGTCCTATTTTAGTAATTTGAATGTGAAATCATTCAATTTAATAATACAATTTCAACTCATTTCTAATGAAATTGTCAAATTTTCAAAATTTTAGTCTAAAATTTGTCAATTTTGAGTGCTTTTAATTTCAAAATATTCAATTTCAAATATTCAATTTCTAACGCTTTTATATAGAAATGATACAAGTTAAATTCCTTTTAATTTAACTCGAGAATTCGTCTTTTTTCTAAATTCTACCTAATCTAAAAATCTAATTCAAATATTTAAAAAACTCCTTATATTTAAAAATTTGTTTTATAATGGACTTTCAAATTGTTTATTTTTTTAATGTCTATAAATAAAAATCTAGGGATGTGAACAAGCGCTTCGGGCGCGTGCATGTACTGTTAGTTACGTAATAATAAAAATAATATTATAACTTGATGGTTTTGATTGAACTTTTTATCACTTCATATCTGTTATTAAAAATATTAATTTTATTTCTCTTAATTTGAAAGAAAACGTGTCTTATTTCTTTTATAGGTTCTATAAAGACGTCTGGAAACTGATTTCTGTTATTGATTAAAAAAGAAATAGCATGAGAGGCATTTCATATAAACGATGCAAAAGTGTAGGGAATCCCCAACCTATTTTATTCCGGAAGCCATACTGAAAGCTGTAAAATCCGAATTGGTCTGATTCACTAATGTCTGACGTACCCGGATACTCTTCATCGGAATTTCTGTGGGACTTACCCAGAAAAAAAATTGTACTTCGGTCTGTAAAAATAAACCAAACTTTCAGGATCCTGTTCTCTATCATCAAGATAATATAATATAATATATATATATATATA
>JAABKJ010006898.1:0-21486 GCA_011634705.1 Andricus grossulariae
GGCTAAGTGTCCCAAATTTTCGGAACGACTAGTCCATCCCCTTTTCCAACTTTTTGTTGTTTGTACTTCTGATTATTCTGACAAATCAGATTATCCTTGGTCGATACTACAAGCCAAACCTCCAAGCCAGGAATACTTCATTATTTAAGTATTATTTCATTACTTATTATCACTCTTATCCTTTTCTTGATAGGTACAGGTCTCGCTACCGTACAGCTTAGTTTGTATAAATATAGAATTATGTATTGCCCTTTTAGCTTTGCTTGATATATTTTCACTTCTGATGATGGACCCTGCTCTACCGATAACCTTCTTACTCCCGTTTATATGCCTACCTAACTCCTAATTTTTCTTTCCGTCAGTAGTGAATAGGCTACTAAGATATACGTACCTATCAACTTGTTTTACTCTCTTATCATTTAGGACAATGTTGCACGTTGATTTATGAATCTTTCCTTCAAACACCATCATTTTTGTTTTATTTACGTTAATTTTGAGGCCGATGTTCTTCATGCTTGTATTCAGTTTGCTTAACATTCTTTGTAAGTCTTTCATTGACTCTGCCAGCAATCGTATCATCTGCAAACGCCAACCCACGTACCTTCACTGTCCCGAGATCCACACCTTCTTCGTCGAAGAGGGCCATTTTTAGACACTTGTCCATGAATATAATAAATAGCCATGAGGACATAACGCATCCTTGCCTAACACCTTGCATAATATGGAACCAGTCACTCAGACTATTTTCTGTGATCTGTGTTGAGCCAAATATTTGATCCGTACAAAACGTTGCACAAGGGTAGTTTTCATTTGTTATCGAATGTATTTGTCAACTGTTTTACAACGTTTTACTACCCTGGGTCGCGTGGAAACAACTCTGGTAATCCGCTGAACCGCTCGGTTGTCCGAACTGGTAATCTGCAGTAATCTAAGTACAATTTTAAAAAATTTTAACAAATTTTGTTCTCAAAATTAAACAATATTTTGTTTTAAGATTCTGTTAAGATTTAAATTAACGTCTTAATAGGCTACGAAACCCTTTCTTGTAGGCGCTCGGCGTCTACTTTGAGTAATTTTTTGTTGGAAGCTAATCTTCTGACCTGGAAATTTTAATATGACATTTTGGTTGAAAATCTATATATTTTAGTTGGAAATTCATGCATTTTGTTGACAAATCATCTTTTCCGGTTGAAAATTAATTTTTGAACAGAAAATTTAACTATTCTATTTTTCGTTGAAAGTGTATCTTTTTTAGTTTAAAATTCAACTACTTAGTTGAAAATTAAACTATTCATTTGAAAATTCAGTTTTCTGGTTAAAGATTTATGATTTTATTTGAAAATTCGACTATTCGCTTAGAAATTTATGAATTTTCTCGAAAATTCGTCTTTTTGGTTGGAAATTTATCTTGCTTGAAACCTCATCTCTTTGGTTGAAAATGGAATTATTTTTGTAAAAAGTTAAACCATTCAGTTGAAAATTCGTTCTTTTTTGTGTTTGAATATTATTCTTTCGAATGAAAATTTAATTATTTCATTTTCTATTGTAAATTTATATTTTTTGTTAAAAATTTATATATGTTACGTGTGCTGAAGAAAGGGGGCTTACTCTGAAAAGTGAGATTTTTCAGGGCGAGCGTTCGAAATCGACCCGATTGGCGCGAGTTTTAGGAGAGAGGGAAGACTCACGAAATCTTCCCTCTCCACTTACCACTACATTCTCAAGCATATGGCCGCGCGGCTCACGGACGGGGTATAGATCAAACACGGAGATGTAGTGGTGAGTGGTGGGAGGTGTTTCACGGGATCTCGAGCTTTCGAGCGAAAGCCCGATTTCTCGGGTACCTAACAACTTAATTATCAGCAATAATAACGTTCGGAATTTTTTTTTATGGTTTCATTAAAAAAAAACTCAAAAACTATAGAAAGGTGTAAAAACCTTGATTTAGATTTTTTTATAGTGTTTTGTTAAAAACTTGTTTTTTTTTTAATGGAAAATTAATCTTCTTTGTTGAAAATTCAACTAATCGATTTAAAGTTAAACTATTTTGTTAAAAAATCCTTTTTTTGGGGTTTAAATTCATAATTGTAGTTGCAAATTTATCTCCTTGGTCGAAAATTTAACTATTTTGTTGCAAATTTGCTTTTTTGAGAAAAAATTCATTTTTTCGAACAAAAATTTAATTAATCTATTTCTGGATGAAAATTTATCTGTCTTAGTTGGAAATTCAATTATGAAAATTCACTTATTTGGTTAGAAATTAGACTGTGTCTAGTAATCCCGAAAAATTGCAAGAGTTGGAAAAGGGGATGTACTAGTCATCCCGAAAATTCGGGTCGACTAGCCAGACTTATGAAAAATACTTCATTACTCTTCCCGAATTTCGAGACGACGAGACACTTCGTAAAAGTTATTGTGCTTTGTTGAAATTTAAACAATTTTGTTAAAAAGTATCATTTTTGGTTAAAAAGGTAACAGTTTTGTTGAAAATTCAGCTGTTTTGTTGCACTTTGGTTTTTTTTATAGAAAATTTGTTCCTTTATAATAAAAATTCAACTCTCTTCTTAAAAATTTGTCTTTCTAGCTTGAAAATTCAACTATTTTGTGTAAAATGAGCTCTTTAATCGCTGAAGTTTAATCTATCCTGTATGAAAGTTCAACCATATGGTTGAAAAATCTACTCTTTTTTTGAAAATTTCTCCCTTCTTCTTGAAATTTCAACTATTTGGTTAAAAATTCATCTTTTTTGGTTATTTTGTTAAAAATTCAACTATTTTGTTGAAAATGTATTTTGTTGAAAATTCATTTTGTTGAAAATTTAACTGTTTTGTTAAAAACGCAACTGTTTTTGGTTAAAGTTTAATCCCTTTTATATAAAAATTCCACCATGTAGGTGTAAATTTACCAGTTTGGTTGAACATTTTTCTGTTTGTATAAAAACTTCGTTCCTTTAGATTAAAAATTTTGTATTCAAAAATATTTGGTACAAAATTAAATTTTTTGTTGATAATTCATGTTTTTGGTTAAATTCTGTTCTTTATTTAATATTAAATTTTATTTTTGGTTGAAGTAATATCAGCTATTAAATTTTTCGTTAAAAATTTATTTTTTCAGATTGAAAATTCTACTGCTTGGTTGAAAGTGGAACTTTTTGTAAAAAATTCATTTTTGTAGTTGAAGATTGATCATTTTAGTTTCAAATTTCATTATTTTGTTAAAAATTCAACTATTTTGTTGAAAATATTTATTTTCTTCGTTTTTTTTAACACTTGTCTTTTCGAATGGAAAATTCAACTATTTGTTTGAAAATGCAACTGTTTTTGGTTAAAGTTTAATATATTTTGTATAAAAATGCGACCATATATTTTGTTGTTCAAAATTCGAATACTGGGTTGAAAATTGATCTTTGTTGGTCGTGACTTCAACTATGTGGTCACAAATTGAACTATTTTGATTAAAAAATAATTAATTTGTTGCAAATTTTAATATTTTATTAAAAAGTAATCTTTTTTGTTCACAAGTTTAACTACTTTGTTGAAAATTCTTATTTTTTATTAAAAATTCATCGTATTTTTTGTAGAAACGTTCTGAGTCGAAAATTCAACTATTTCGTTAAAAAATCGTCTCTTTTGAATTGAACTTCAACTATTTGGTTGTCAGTGTAACTATTTGGTCTGAAATTAGTTTGTTTGCTTATTGAAAATTCAACTATTTTGTTGAAAAATCATCTTTCTCGGTTGAAAATTTATCTTTTCGGGTTCAAAAGTCAAATATTTTTTTTTAAATTCGACTTTTTTGCTTGAAAACTCATCTTTTTCGTTGAAAATACATCTCTTTGGGTAAAAGATTAATCGTTTTTTGTTTGAGAACTCAACTATTTTGTTAAAAATGTAATATATTTCGACTTGAAATCTCGAGTGTTTTATATTATATTTAATATGGTAAACATACATTAATTTAATATAAAAGAATTTATCACATAATAAGGGTTCTTCTCAAAAAATAATAAAAATTGAATTTAAAGTATTCTCATAAACTGACTGTTTGTCAAAAAATTAATTTTTTTAATTTTAAATGTTGTTTTTAAGTTTCTAATTTGCAATCAAAGAGATGGATTTTCAACCAAGAGGGTTTTATATTAAATTCAATATTATGCCCATACATTAATTTTATATATAAGAATTCATTCCCCTATCATTCCCTTATTTCCTCTGAGTTCTTGCGTAAAAGGCGTACTTGATCAGTTTAAATGATATCGGAGAAATAATGAGGGATCTTCCCAAGAAATAATAAAAATTGTATTTAAAGTATTCTCATAAACTGGACGTTTGTCCAAAAATTAAATTTTTTAATTTTTAATGTTGTTTTTAAGTGTCTAATTCTAGGTTAATGTTCTACCAAAAAAGTTTAATTTCTAATAGAAATTGTTAAAATTACCAAACAAATATTTTGAATTTTGAAGGCATTTTCAGCCTAATAGATAAATTTTCAACGAAACATGGAATAATTAAATTTTCAGCTAAAAAAATTAATTTTCACAACAACAAAAAATTAAAGAAAATAGTTCAATTTACAAAGAGAGGATTTTGAACTAAAACGATGAATCATCAACCAAAAAAATTAATTTCCAACAAGGTAGTTTCACTTTCTTCTAAGTAGTTGAAGTTCGAACCAAAAAAGATGGATTCTCGAATAGAATTTCATAGTTGATATTTCAACCAAAAAATATTTTTATTTTAATCTAAAAACAGCTGAATTCCTGCAGAAAACACGAATTTGGAACAAAAAAGTTAAATCCTCAAAAAAAAACCACGCGTCCCATCAAGAACTGATTTATTATCATTATTATGTTCATTTGTAGATCTTTTTTGAACGCACACTTTTTGTTGATTCATTTTTTTTTCGTACCTTGCGTCGTTTTTCGAAAAATTTAATTTTTACATTGTTAGTGCTACTTTTCACGATTAGAACAAAAACCACGCATCCTATCAAAAAATAATTATCGACAAATTTGTAGCTCTTTTTTGGGTTAACAAATTTTGCCAATTTATTTTTTTCGTGTCTTGTGTCGTTTGTCTAAAAATTCAATTTTTCTATTTTCAGTGCAGTTTTTTACGAATAAAAAAAAACTACGCGTCCTATCAGAAAATGATTCGGAACAAATTTGTAGATCTTCCTTGCATGCACAATTTTTGACGAGTCATCTTTTTTCGTATCTTGTATAGTTTGACCGCAAAATGGTTTATTTTTCATTATTTGTTGTGCGGTCAAAATTTGAATTTTCGATTTTGCAATCAAATCAAAAAAGTTATAGGATGTTAAAAATGCAAAGTTTTTTTTCTGTGGCGTTTTTTCATATCGTGCGTTGTTTGGCTTAAAATTTTCATTCTTGTTTTTTGATATGTTGTAAATGCTACGACTCCGGGTTTTTTTTTCATCAAAAATGTCATTAGGATAACTTGCTCGTCTTTTAAAGTACTACTAACAAACCGTTCATAGAATTTTTAAATCTCGAAAGAAGTAGTCTTAAAAATTCTGAAAATGGCGTGGTCAAATTTTATGCAAATCTAATACCCTCTCTGATAAGAATGTAAATATTACAGAAAGTAGCGTGACGTAATATGCACTTGCCCTTCATAACAAATTAGCATATAAGGAAAACTGAGGGCCGCATGCAATGTATATTACGCATTTTATTGTCAAATAATACTTATGGGCTTTATGAAAAACTATGTAAATTAAGTTTCTCTTTTCGAATCCTAATATGTGAAATTATTGATTGAATCACTATCTGGAGCGTCCCATATATAGCGAACCGTTGTTAATAAATTAGCAGTCACCAGTTTAAAAATTTGAAAAAAATCAGTGTTCACTAGTTGGAGAAAATGAGGCCCATATTTGCGGCTCTGCTTCTTGCCGCTGCGGTTTTATTTAATTCCATTGGTAAGTATGATAATTTATCAATTATTATTATAAAGTAATGTACCATTTTGTATGTTCGTTTCAAGTACCTATTCGAAATAAAAATTTTCAAATTTTACACGATAAAATTTGGATTTCATATCCTAATTGAAATTTACACTGTTTCTGACAATTATTTATGCTATGTGCGGATTTATTTTTTCATAGTTAATTATTTTGTTGAAAATGCAATTGATTTGTTGAAAATTATTCATTTTACATTCTCGCACGATATAAAGAAACTCAAGGAAAGAAAAACGTTCATTTTTAAAAGTCCTACAAGATTATTATAACAACTTTCTCAATTTTCTTGAAAAATCGAAAATTCCAATTTTGATTGCACAAAAAATAATGTAAGATCAAAAATTCATTTTGCAGTTAAAATATGCAAAATATGACAAAAGACGAATTGACAGAAATGATGCACCCAGAAAAGATCTACAAATTTGACATTAATTACTTTTTGAAAGAACGCTTAGTTTTTTTCGTTCGTAAAGAAAAATAAATTTTTTTTTAGAATTAAACTCTTGGACCAATTACACAAGCTACAAAAAAAACAGACAAAAGTTGTTTACACAAAAAAAGTTACAAATTTGTTACTAATAATTTTTTGATAGGACGCGTATAATAAATTAAATAAAAAATAAAAAAATTGAATTTTTCGAAAAACGACGCAAGATACGAAAAAATTAATAAACAAAAATTGTACATCCCAAAACGATTCGTACATTTGTTATCAATCATTTTTTGATAGAACGCGAATTTTTTTTTTGGTTCAAAAGTCATCTATTTTGTTGAAAATTAAACTTTTTTGGTATACAATGAATATTGCTGGTTGCAAATTCATTTCTTTGGATAAAAATTTAACTATTAGGCTGAAAATTCCTTCAAAATTTCAAATATTTGTTTGGTAATTTCGTAATTTTCTATTGGAAATTACTCTTTTTTCGTAGAACATCAACCTTCTTGGTTGAAAATTTATCCTTCTAGTTAAAAATTTATCTCTTCGATTAAAAATTAGAAACTTAAAAACAACATTGCAAATTAAAAACTTTAATTTTTGGACAAACGACAAAAACTATAAAAAAAATGAATGCACAAAAGTTGCTCACCCAGAAAAAGATACAAATTTGTCATCAATAATTTCTTGATAGGACGCGTATTTCTTGTTTTAATAGTAAAAAATAACATTAAAAAATAAAAGATACATTTTTTTTAAAACGACACAGGGTAAGAAAAAAATAAATAGACAGAAGTTTTTCACTCAAAAAGGATCTAGAAATTTGCTATTAATCATTTTTAGATAGGAAGAGTACATTTTCATTTGACCATAAAAAATAAGATTAAACATAAAAAATTAAAGATTTGGAAAAACGACACAACAGACGAAAAAAAATGAAAAGACGAAAGTTGTTTAGCCAAAAAAGATCCACAACTATTCTATTTTTGTTTGAAAAATGATCTTTTTCAGTTGAAAATTCAAATATTTGGTTAAAAGTTTATTTCTTTCAATTGAAAATTTATCTCTTTGGTAGAAACTTAATTTTCTTGGTTCAAAATTAATCTGTTTTGTTCAAAATTAGTTTTTTTTAGATTTAACATTTTCGGTGAAAACTAATCTTTTTAGATGAAAATATAACTATTTTGTTGAATTTTCATAATTTTTTATTAAACTCAACAGTTTTTCTATTTAAATCAAACTCTTTCTTATTAGCTATAACAACAATTACATGTTTTATTGAGAATCAATCATTTTATTTGAAAAATCAACTACTTGATTTAAAGTAGAACTACTTTGTTAAAAATCCATTTTTTTGTTAAAGATTCATCATTTTTGTTAAAAATTCCTCTCTTCGGCCAACGATTGAACCATTATGTTGGAAATTCGATTTTGTTGCTCAAAAATTGATTTTTTTCACTGAAAATGGAATTATTCCACTTTTGGGTCAAAATTAACTTTTTTGTTGAAAATTCATATTTTCGGATTGAATATTACACTGTTTTGTAGAAAATTCGTCTTGTTTGATAGAAGATTAATATTCTTGGGTAAAATTTCATTTTTATGGTTGTGGGTTCAACTTTTGTGTTTAAAATCGTCTTTTTCGTCAGAATTTAATTGGTTGAAAATTCGTTACATTTTTCTTGAAAATTCATTTTTCAAACCGAACATTTAGCTATTCGATTGTATGTTGAAAACTCATATTTTTTAGTCGAAAATTTAATAATTTGGTTAGAAAGTTCTATTAATTGATTGGAAATCAACTTTTTTTCAAAATTGTTCTTTTTTGGTAGAAAATAAATCTTCTTTGTTGAAAATTCATATTGTGGTTCAAAATTCAGCTATTCCTTTAAAAAACAAACTATTTTGTTGAAAATTTAATCATTTTGTTGAAATTATATTTTCATAAAGTCATCATTTTTGGTCAAATATTAAACTGTTTTGTTGCAAAATCGTCATTTTGTATTGAAAATGTATTCCTTGTAGTAGAAAAGTAATCTTTCGTAGTTGAAAATCCATATTTCTTTCTTTTTGATAGAAAAGTAAAATCTTCCTTGGTGGAAATGATTATTACATTTTTTGTTTTCATCTGTTTAGCTTAAAAATGTACCTTCTTGATTGAAAAGTGAACTACTTCGTTTAAATTCATTTTTATAACGAAGATTTATAATTTTAGTTCACAAGTTATCTCTTTACTTGAAAATTAAACTAATTTGTTCAAAATTGGTTTTTATGGTTAAAAATAATTTTTCTGTAACTGCAAATCCAAATGTTTTGTAGGAAATTCGTTCTCTTGACATGAAGATTTAACAGTTTTAGAAAATTAATCTTCTAGGTTCACAAGACTCGTCTCTTCAAGCTCATCTCTTTTGGCTGGAAATTAGGATTTTCGATTTTTCATAGTGTGTTTTTTAAAGTGTGCCAAATTTGAATCCATTTTTTTCAGTTTTTTCCAAATTTATCCTGATCATGAACATGTAATTCATTACGTTTCATTCTCTTCTTGTAGAAAAGAGTTCACAGTCCAACAGAAGAACTCTTGGAGGTTCTGGATTGCCCCAAGGAAATCAACCATCTACTCCAAGAAGAATTACAAAAGTTAAAATTACTTTAAAAGGATTTCCGCCGAAACCTCCAGAGTCAGAAGGAACATCAGGAAATCAAGATCCTCCTTCAGGAGGTCCGAATCCTCCAAGTGGTTATCCAGGAGGTTCTACCAAACCAGAAGGTCGGTCCGGTTCGCCAAAACGTCCTTCTGATGATCCTGACAAACCAAATGGTTCTGATAAACCTTGGTGGGTAATACCTGCCAAACCCCATAGTCTGGTGCGCAAGCCAGAAGTGTATGAACCCAATAATGTTAGATATCCTGAATAACAATATTTTTGTGTTGAAAATATGTTTATACATATCGGAATTGTATACTTGTCATAAACATGTTGTTTCAGAAATAAAACATTACATTTACGGAGAATTACTTGTCTTGAATTGATTTGAGTTTGCATATTGTTTTCTCACCTTTTCCTTCGAAAACCATAATTTTTGGTTTATTTACGTTAATTTTGAGGCACATGTTCTTCATGCTTGTATTCAGTTTGCTCAACATTCTTTGGAAGTCTTCGATTGACTCTGCCATAAGAAACTTATTATCTGCGAACGTGACGCATCCTTGCCTAACACCTTGCATAATATCGAATCAGTCACTTAGACTATTTTCTGTGATCTGTCTTAAGCCAAATATTTGATCCGTACATGATCTTACTCGCATAAATCCACATTGGACTTCCCATATCTTTTTTTCTGTCATTTTTATTACCCTAAGAATAAGTATCAATAATTCAAATTTCGCCATGAGGCATTTAAAATTTGGACTTCCGTTCCCAGCATGAAGCTGTGTGGTATCAGTGAATGTTTGGTGCAGAGATTTGTTCATTCAAGGTGAAATTTGAGGTGAGTGAATAGCAAGACGCAAAATGTCACTTATAATACAGATAATTAGAAGTTTTTTAAGTAATCCAAGTAATTACCTTGTAATCGAGAGTACTGTAGGTAATTCTGAGTAATTTACATAGGTAATCCAAATAGTTGTCAACAATTTTGTTCAAAATTTGTTGTTTTTTGTTCGAAAAATATTGTTTGAATTTTTAAGCATGTATAATAAATTATATTACATATTATATTTGATGTATTATATATATTATAATATTACATTACCATATTAAATTACATTACCATATTACCGTATTACATTTATTTATGTACATCGGCCTGGGATTGCTTATTCAGATATTACAATATAAAGCACAAATTTTATTTATCATAATTAATTTAATATTTCTTTCTTATTTTAAATTAAATTTTATTCTTAACTACCCTGAAAAATGTATCATATATATCTGAAATGAAAATTTAACTGTTACATTTTTAGTTGAAAATTTATATTTTTTTAGTTAAAAATGCATGCATTTTGTTGAAAAATCGTCTCTTTCGGTCGAAAAATTAAATTATTTCGTAGAAAAAAAATCTACTTTGTAAACAATTAAACAATTCTGTTAAAAATTAAATTTTGTTGATTAAAAATTGAACTGTTTTGTTGAAATTTCGCCTTTTTAAGTTGAAAATTAACCTATTTTGGTATAAAATTTAACTATATTGTTGAATTTTCGTTTTTTGTGGTTGAAATTTAATTGATACTGGATGAAGATTCATGATTTTAATTGAAAATTCGACTATTCGCTCAAAAATTGATGTATTTCTTTGAAAATTCGTCGTTTCAGTAGAACATTAATCTTGCTTGAAATTTCATCTTTTTGGTTGAAAATGGAACCATTTTTGTGAAAAACTGAAGCATTTAGTTGAAAATTCACTTTTATTGGTTGAATAATAATTTTTTACTGAAAATTCAATTATTACATTTTTTATTTTAAATTTATATCTTTTGTTGAAAATTCATATATTTCTTCGGAAATTTATGCATTTTGTTAAAACTTTTTTTTTGTGTGAAAAATTCATCTATTTGGTTGAAAATTCAACTATTTTATTGAAAAATCGTTTATTTTTTTAATTGAGTTATTTAACTGAAAATGTAATTATTCAATTTTTAGTTGAAAATTTATCTATCTCAGTTGGAAATTCAACTGTTTGGTTCAAAATTCATGTATTTTGTTAAAAATTCTTATTTTTCGGGGAAAAAAAAATCTTCTCGGGTAAAAATGGATGTTTTTAGTTGAAATTCGCCTATTAGGTTAAAAATTGAAGTAGTTTGTTGAAAATTAAACAATTTTTTATAAAGTATCGTTTTTGGCTGAACAGTCAACTGTTTGATGAACAATTGTTTTCGGGTGGAAAATTCGTCCCTTTGGATTTAAAATTCAAATCTATATTAATTTTACCTAATAATTCATTTTTTAGTTAAAAATGAAAATATGTAGTTGAAAATTCATTTTTTTTTGGGTTCAAATATCAATTTTTAGACTGAAAATTCAACTATTCTATTCTTCATGGTAAATTTCCCTCTTTAGTTAAAAAGTCAAATATTTGGTTGACAATTCATGTATTTGTTGGAAATTCAAAAACTTGATTGAGAGTTGAACTAGTATGTTAAAAATGCATTTTTTGGTAGCAGATGCATCATTATAGTTAAAAAATTCATCTCTTTGGTTGAATATTTAACTACTTTGTTGAAAATTCGCTCTTTTGGGAGAAAATTCATTTTTTTAACCAAAAGTTTAAATATTCTATGTTTGGTCGAAAATTTATTTCTCTTATTTGGAAATTGAGCTATTTGGTTGAAAATTCCTTTATTTCGTTAAAAATTAATGAACTTTGTTGAAAATCAAACAATTTTTTAAAAAACTATTATTTTTAGTTCAAAAGGCAACTGTATTGTTTGAAATTTAACTGTTTTGTTGAATATCCATTTTTTTATAGAAAATTCATCCCTTTGGATCAAAAATTCAACTCTCTTCTGAAAAAGTGGTCTTTTTTGGCTTGAAAATTCAACTATTTGGTTAAGAGTGCGCTCTTTAATGGTTAAATTTAAATCTATTCTGTATAAAAATTCGACCGTATGGTTGAAAATTATACTCTTTCATTGAAAATTCGTCTCTTCTGTTTGAAATTTCAACTATCTGGTTACAAATTCATCTTCTTTGGTCGAAACTTCAACTATGTGGATAAAAATTCAACTATTTTGATGAAAATTGAACTAATTTGTTAAAAACTCTTTTATTCTGTTTAAAAATTACTTCTTTTTGTTTGAAAATGTAACTGCATTGTTAAAAATTAACCCGTTTGGATTAAAAATTCATTTTTTTTGTAGAAAAGTTCTGGTATGGAAATCTGACAATCTTTTCAAAAATTCGTCTCTTTTGCTTGAAAATACAACTGTCTGTTTCTAAAACATTCCACTTTTCAGCTTTGAAACCTAACTCTTCCGTTGAAAATTCATATCTTTGGCTAGAAAATTAATCATTTTTGTTTGAAGATTGAACTATTTAATCAAGAAGTGTAACAGGGGAAGAGGTAGAGGGGGTCAAAGATAGCTTAAAATTGTTAACATAAAAGCCATATTTTATTATGAAAAATAATGTTTCGTAATATGTACTCATTCTTCATACAAATTCAGCAAACAAGAAAAACTAAAAAGCTATGTGCAAAGTTATATTACGCATTTAATTGGTAAATAATACGTGTATCTTCTATTATAGGATCCTCATGTAACACTATACAAACTACGTCTTTCTCTTTGAATCTAAATGTGTGAAATTTTTAATGACTCATTGTCAAAGGTCTTGTATATATAGCGAACCGTTTTTAATAAATTATCAGTCACCAATTCCAAAATTTGAAAAAAAATCAGTGTGTACTCGTTGGAGAAAATGAGGCTCATATATGGGACTCTGCTTCTTGCCTTTACGGTTTTATTAAATTCCATTAGTAAGTAAAATAATTCAATGATTATTATCATAAAGTAATGTTGCATTTTAACCTAATATCTCCTCATTCAGGATGAGAATGTAAAAATTTGTAATTCATCAGGTTTTATTTGTTGTTTGCAGAACTGAGTTTACAGTCCAACAGAACTCCTGCAGGTTCTGGATTGCCCCAAGGAGATCAGCCACTTCCTCTAAAAAGAATTACGAAAATTTCAATTAGTTTAAAAGGGTTTCCGAAGGAGCCAAAACCTTCAGGGTCAGAATTAACATCAGGACATCAAAATCCTCCTTTAGGAGGTCGACGTGTTCTACGTGGTCCTACAAGAGGTTCTTCCAGACCAGAAGATCGACCCGGTTCACCAAAACGTCCTTCTGATGATTCTGACCAGCCAGATGAACCTAAAGAAAGTTTCCGGTTATCATCTTTCAAACCTCGCAGTCTGATGAGCACGCCAGGATTATATAAAGCCAATGTTAAATATTTTAAATAACAAAATTCTTATGCTGAAAGTATGTGTATACATATTCACATTTTATACTTGCCATAATGATATGCCAGGTACTTCTCCATCTTTCATTATTCCCATCACCTTCACCACTTTCATTGTTATTTTCACTTCCTTCTCTCTTTCCCTACCATCTTTTCTTCAAACTTTTCATTTTTTGTTCTTTTCTTCTTCTTCACTTCCCTTCTTTCCAGTAGGGGAAACCACCCTGCAGTACATAGGAAAAATATGAACAGTATTCACCTGAATCAGTTTCCAAAAATGAAGAACAATTTTCTTTCTAAAATAAATCTTACATATTCAATTGAATATTTTTATAGAAAAAATATCACAAAATTAGTCTACTAACTGGATTGAACATTTTTATTGGACCCGGTCAAGGGTAAAATTTTGACACCTGTATCCATCAATAGATAATCGTTTCTGGCATTGCTCCTGGGCATGGCAGAATACTCAATTCTCGATAATTATAATTTATCATTAGTATACTTACAATTAAAATCAGTTTATTGAGTAAATAATAGTGGAAACTACGATTATTTTACAAAAATCACAGAAGTCTAAATTTTTGACAATTTTACCTGACTTGTGATGACAGAAAAGTGTTGAGATTTTTTACATACCTTAACCCTAAAAATGATATCTGTTCCGGAAGACTCCTTAAGAAATTTAAATTGATGTGATTTTTAATTACTATTAATTTGAACTATTTTTTTGTTTTATTATTTACAATAACTAAAATTTGAAAAATTTATGAATTAAAATAAACAGACACAACCTTTAACTTGAAACAACTGGGAGACAGTCGCAGAGCTGCTAATCTTGACAGCGAAATTTTTCGTCATTTTGCGATTATCTACTGTTGGTTATCTACTGTTGGAAAATGAAATTTCCAATAAAAAGTCCTCAAATATTTATAAATAATGAAGAAAGAATGACTTGTACTAATAAATATTGTTCATTAAACTTCAAGCTTTGATTTTAATGTATAAACATGCCACAAAAATGTTTCATTAAGGTAAAAAGTATCAATAACGAGGAGGCCAAGTTTTTTTTCAGGTTGAGAATAAATTTTTTGCTTTCACACATTAATAAGTTATAAAATTTCAATGAAACTTCGTCAGAAAATATGGTACTCTTGCTGAAGTGTTATACTAACCAAAATAATTAACATTTTTTACCAGTTTTCCAGTTAATTAAGATTATCTACTGTAAATCATTATCTACTGTAGTGTAGTTTCCCCTATTACATTTATTTATGTACCTCGGCCTGGGATTGCTTATTCAGATATTACAATATGAAGTACAAATTTTATTTATCATAATTACTTTATTATTTCTTTCTTATTTTAAATTAAATTTTATTCTCAACTACTCTGAAAAATGTATCATTTCAATAAATTTATATTATTACAATTCATAATATGCATTGGTATTGAAACATACGTATTTTAATTGTCTTGTTTTTAAAATTGAAAAAAGTGCGCATCCCATTAAAAAAAAATTTTTTTATTAACATTTTATTGCATTTTTTGTCGTTTTCCCATCAATTTAATTTGTGTATTTTCAATGTTATTTATTACGATTTAAACTGAAAATACGCATCCTAGCGTGAAGTGGTTCTGAGCGAATTTGTAGATATAATTTGGGCGAAAAATTTTGTTAAATAAAATAATATTATAGCTTGTGTTCTTTTGTTTTTAATTTATTTTTTTCATTTTTAATGTTTTTTTACGATTAAAACAAAAACTACGCGTCCTATCGAAAAATTATTTCATGGCAAATTTTTAGCTCTATTTTGGGTGAACAACTTTTTTCTTATTATTTTTTTCGTAGCTTGTGTTATTTGTCTAAACATTTATTTTAATATTTTTAATGCTGTTTTTCAACGAATTTATACAACAACTATACATCCTATCAAAAACTGATTATCAAAAACTTTGTAGATCTTTTTCGAATGCACAATTTTTATTAATTCATCTTTTTTTGTATCTTCTATAGTTTGACCGCAAAATGGAATTTTTTATTTTTTATTATTCTTTTGTGCCATCAAAATTGGAATTTTCGATTTTTTGAGAAAATTCAGAAATTTGTTATGACAATCTTTTAGGGCATTCAAGAAGTAAAGTTTTTCTCGTTTTGACTTTTTTCACATCGTACGTTGTTGAGCTTAAAATGTTCATTTTCGTCTTTTTTTTTTTGTTTGTAAATGCTATAACTCTGGTAATTTATCTTTTATTGAAAGAAGTCAATGAGATAAATTGTTTGCCTTTCAAAGTACTACAAATAGCTGTCAATAGAATTTCCAAATACTGAAAAAAAGTTGTCTCGTAAAATATTCAAAATGCTCTAACTTTTTGCATTTTTATCCAAAGAGGCTGAATAACGAACGTAACCTTCATTTTATAGCAGTTCAAGAATATACGAAAAAGCAATCCAATCTGTTTATTCTTTCGAAAGTAAACGCGCTCACAGACAGACAGACATACACGCATACATTCATACCGTGACGGGGTAGTTAGTAATCTGCGCAAATAAATCGAAAAACAATCAAATTCAGCTTCAAAATCATTTTACTGGGGATATGCGTTTGGAATCACGAATAAAATCTACGGGCTGTCTGCGAACAGCGATTTACTATAGCCGAAAACATAAGAGTTCTACGGCGATTATTCAAAAGAATCTTAGTCTTTGGTGTGATTTCAATTATTGTAATAAATGTTAAAAACTGCTAACGTCAATAACAACTTAATATCTCATCACAGCGTAATGATTCATTTTCTATTATCATTAATAATTGTCGAAATCTCACCTTGAATTTGATTAATGTAAACCAGTTTTTAAAAGTAGAAATACAGCATCAACTGTCACGAACTAGGGAGGTTAGGTCAGCTGACCTGAACCACAGATTCTCAGACCACAGGGTTCCAATTAAACGATTCGCCGTAATTATTCTAATTCCTTGGTATTTTTGTTTGTTATTTCATATACAACTCGGGTGGAAGGGTGGATCAACCACCCCCACACAACAATAAAAACAACTGTCAGATCCTGTGAGGTTGGCTCCATTGGATGTCTGCTGTCACCAGGGACTACGAAAAGGTGATTTTCCTGGCGCATGCGTGGTGGACGGGATTCCCACACGTGCAAGAATGCTCGGAAAAACAAGAGCCAGCGGCCATGGATAATCTGCGTGCTAACCCAAGTCAGCCCCACCCCTGGACCATCAACTAGCGGCAGGCGACGAAGGCTTGCGTGAAAGCTAGCTCACGCTGACTGTGCGCCATCACGCTGCGGGAAACCGAACTTGGCAGTGTCCTTCACGTTCGACCGTCCTCTCACTCAGCAGTTCTACGCTATAGACGCGTGTGGCGCTCCGACTCTTATGAGAGGGAGAACGGTAAATCCACTCGAAGAAATGTCATTCGTGATTCTGAGCTCCAAGCGAAGGCATCGTGGTGACCTAGCACCAAGAGAAATTAAAAGGCCGCATTTCAAGAGAACAATAGAAGCGGATGATGAGAGGACGAGCAAGAGGGAGCAGGATTCTACCAGGTGGATTCCAATAATCATCTCTTTCGTTACTCGTTAACTTTTTTAGTTTCAACGTTGTGTGCCGAACTGGTAGGCACACGCCGTTGAAATTGCTTAGTGGCTGACCTCGAACAAGGTCATTATTGTTGACTCGCGTTCGGGATTGTGAGTAGCATTGATAATAATGTTTTTTTCTGGGTCATCATGGACCCCCGCTGGAGCGGTATACCCCCATACTTTAAATCTTAAGTTACTAAAGTTCGTAAGAGTAAATTTCGGGGAAACTTACTTTTACAGGGCCACGCCCATTATCTCAAAATACTCAGAGCTATAACAATAAAATTTATAAATGGATGGTTGGGCGCCAGGCGCACATGCGCCAACCGGATACTCAAAACACAAGTAAATGGGCGTGGGCCAGGTTTTTGCCCGGGCTGGCTTCAGCCCTTTCGTTAAAGTTGTTGGTAGAGGGGATGGGTCAGCCGTGTGTACAGTTTTATTTAAAACAAAAGGGAGGGTCAGCTACTCGCTGTGCCAAGATTCTTTAGTGTCAGACAGGAGAGGCCATGAAGTTAAATTACACATTTTTCTAGAGAAAATAGAAGTTCGACAGCAAGTTAAATTTGTCGGTAGCTCATGGCCACGCCCGTCTTGCACAGAAAGTAACAAAGGGGTAGATTTTACCCAGTAGCATAATTAAACGCCAGTTTAGTGGTTATTTATAATAGATCGATGTTAAATTACTACGAAAATTGTATAATGCGAAATTTCAGAGCACACAGCGATTCAAAGAGAATTAAATTAACTGGTGCTGAGCCGTTCAGCCGATACTCAAGGGGCTAACGCGGAAGCATGAAATTAGTAATTTAATCCAATGATTCTACAAATCGATAGGTCAGCAAAAAAAAACCCCTATTTAAATTAAAACATAGGTAATATTGCGGATCATAAATGACGACAGACACGAGGCTAAGATGGCATCGGGAGCCCTCAAATGGCGCCCACGATAGCTACCGGTCGTGATACATGATGGTCCGCGTAGCGAAAACAAGACCGTAGAAATTAATGATTCTTTCACGAAATCTCAATTATGAAAAATACTTTAACATGCCGATTGTCTTGGAGTCCCGCGAGGGTCCTCGTGTCCTTTTTCCAAAAGCGTAAGCACGAAAGAAAAACTCTACATAATTAAATTGAGGACTGAATCCCACCAAAGAGGACACGAGGATCCGTGAGTACCACAAACCCACCGGCGACAAGAAGTTAACCTTACCTCATACAGAATGGGAAACTGATTCTACGTTAACTAGCTACATTAAGCGAAATAAAAGAAAAGTTCAGTCGGGTGCGTGGGCTCTCGCTGCGTGGCTGCTGAACGACTGAGAACGTGGCTTGTGGAATTTCGAGCGCGTCGTCTCGGCGCCCGCCTTCGGGTGAGTCCCCACCGGTCGGCGCTGATTGGTTGCTTTCTCAGCGCTGCTGTGTGGTTGGTGCTGTGCTGCTCGACTCATTCTCTGATATCCGAAGCATTTCCGTTAAATGAGGAAGCTCTCGTCCTCTCTGGCACGAGAATTTCCGCATTCGGTACACATACGACAACAAATCGGGGTCAACCAGACCTGATTCGCATCCCATCGCGGGAGTCTTGAGTAGGCTGGTTTCTCGGCCAGTGCTGTAGCGTCGAGGGCCCTGTTAAGGGATGTGAGGACTTCCTCCCACATGGGGATTACTGGTGCAGACCAAGGTATAGATCCAAGGCTACTAAGTTCATTCCCAGGGCCTAGGGATAATAAGCCGGCGTCATCCCTGACTCTGGAGGAATCCAAAGTTTCCAGCCAGGTTCCGGGACTATTGGAGACAGCAAGCGGAAAGACGGGAACTAGATTCAACACGAGAATCTGAATTCTTGGGCAACGACGGCAGCCAGCGAATCTCAGTTCTCTGGTGCCCCAGGAGTATCGTGCCACGCAGCGGAGGGTACGCGAATTCAAATAATAAATAAATATAAGGCTAAGTTTTGGGTTAAAATTTTGCCTTGTTACAAGTGATAAGTGATCACTCGGACCACTCCACATAACGAAAGTATTTTCGCGGTTAAAATGGCGTTACATGTCACGCTATATAAATTGTCGTTGTTTCCAGAAAATCAATCTTGTTGAGTGGGGTGGAGGCCCACTCATTGTAATCCTTTAATGTTTAATGGTATTGAATCGAATTCTAACGTGATCTAATTATACTCGAAGTGAATATAGCTTAGTGTGGATTAACTTTATTATAAGCCTCTGCGTTACTTCTTACCGGCCCAAGCTGCTGGAGTTATCGGGAAAACAATTAATCAGTTGAAATAAACTGAAACTTAAAGTTTAGGACAAATTGAGTATCCTTTTGTATTTTGATAGTTTTAATGTAAGAAAACTATCTGGCGCCCTTCAGGCAATTCTCGGACTCATTCTGAGTCCAGAATGAAGTAAAAATAAGAGTCAAATTAATGAAATAAAAATAATCGGCAAAATGCAGGCTATAGTATGTATGTATGTATGTATGTATGTCTGTATGTGAGCACGATGACTTTTGAAAGAATTAACATATTGGATTGGCCTTTGGTATACTCTTTTAGTCTCGTTTAACGAGAGGTCAAGTTCGTTAGCCAGCCATTTTGGATGAAAATTCAAAAAGCGAGCGCATTTTGAAAATTTTTAAGGCCGTGTTTTTTCAAAATTTTAAAATTATATGTACGGCTGTTCATAGTACTCAAAAATTCAAACAATTCATTCCCATGACATTTCTCGATCAAATGAACATTTTCAGACGTACAGCATTTTCAAAATCCAAAAGAGGAAACGAAAATTAAAATTTCCAGCCAAACAACGGACGTCACGAAAAAAAATCAAGGAAAAAAAGTGTCTTTTTTTACTTGCCCTACAGGATTATCATATAAACTGTTTGAATTTTCCTGGAAAATAGAAAATTCTCATTTTTATTCCACAAAAAATAATGAAAAATAAAAAATTTAATTCCACGGTCAAACTATGCAACATACGACAAATGGTGATTCAACAAAAAATGGGCACTCGGAAAAGATCTACAAATTTGTTATTGGTCACTTTTTGATAGGATGTGCAGTTTCTGCTTCATTCGGAAAAAATAACAATAACAGTGAAAAAATCGACCCGAGTAGTGGGCACATTTTCATCAAAACTTTGCTTATTTCTTTTTTTTTCATCAAGTGCGTGGGTTTTCAAAATATTTAATTTTTGTCATGTCCTCAATACTATTTGTAACGATTAAAAAAATAAAGTAACCATCATTAATGCTCATGATACTTGAAAATTTTTATTTTTACATTCTCATCCAGAGAAGGTATTAGATTTGTGTAACATTTGACCCCCCTGGTTTTTGTCGAATGTCCACGTTTTAAGACCCCCTGAACCCAAGAAACAGGTTTTTACGAATGTTTCTGTCTGTCTCTCTCTCTGTATGTATGTATGTATGCATGTCTGTCTGTGAACACGATGACTTTCGAAAGAATTGACCTATTGGATTGCCCTTTGGTATACTGTTTTAGTTTCGTAAACGAAAAGGTCAAGTTCATTAGCCAGCCATTTTGGATGAACATTCAAAAAGTGAGCGCATTTTGAAAATTGTTGCGGCCATGTTTTTTTAAACTGAAAAAATTATATGTGCAGCTGCTCATAGCACTCGAAAATTCAAACAATTTATTTATTTGACATTTTTCGATAAAATGAAAATTTGCAGACTTACAGAATTTTGAAAATCCAAAAGAGGAAACGAAAATTAACATTTTCAGCGAAACAACGCACGACACGAAAAAAATACAAGGCAAAGAAAGTGTTTCTTTTTGCACGCCCTACAGGATTATCATAACGACTGTTTGAATTTTTCCGAAAAATCTAAAATTCTCATTTTTATTGCACAAAAAATAATGAAAAGTCTTAGTTACTGACGTTACACGTAGACTCTCCGCCATATGACGAATCGCTACTTAACTTGGACATGATTTCGACTCGCAACACAAATTTCGCGCATAAAGGTGGTAGCTGGGTGTACAATCTATATAATGAATAATGCAAACAATAAAATAGTCTCGGAATGGACTGAAACTTTGATTGATGAAATGCATACACACCGTAAACGTAAAGCTCGGGTTTCAGGCTACGAATGGAGAGTGGGTGTTTGGAAGGCTAGAGGAGTGAATGATCTTAGGATAAGAGAACTACGAGAAACTATGGACGTGAGGAAATTAGATATTCTATGTGTACCTGAAACAAGGAAGAAGGATTTTAAAGTAAATGGCAGTATGCCCAGAGGCAGACCACCGAAAGAACGGTTAGAATCTAGGAATGAGACATCAATCCGAAGAGACATAAGAAACCATGGAAACACGAGAGCTTGCATGAAAAAATGCATGGACGTGAAGGAAGCTAGAGAAGTGTGCCAGGACAGAAAAGTGAAGCGACAAATAGTTTATAAAAACAATGTGAGTAGAGTGAATGACGCCTGAAACAAAAGACCTTGGATACTAATGGGC
>JAABKJ010006899.1:0-21484 GCA_011634705.1 Andricus grossulariae
GACGTTTTTCTGATGTTTAAAAAATAAATAAAAAATAAACACTGTTCAGCAAATATTTAATACTTTTGTTATTTATTTTTCCAAATTACGAGGAGTATGATGGAGACGACCTCGTTTTGGAGATTCTGGAACCCTCGGACGATGACTGTGACAATGTCGACGATGATGATGACGATGGTTTGGAACCAGGTGAGATCCCCAGTGGCCAGAGCTTCGTCCGAATCTCGAAGGCAGCTCTAAGCCGCATGGACGAGGCGAGAAAAGAAGATGCTGCTGTTGCTGCTGCTGCAGCCATCACTGACAGTACGAGAAAACGCACTGCTAATAAGTGTTGGAGCGCAAGATCATCACCGCTCGTAATAGATATTGCGGGCGAAGACGATGGTGATGATGATGACATCAGGATAATAGAGAGAGTATCCAATGAACCATCATTTGAAAAAAGAAAAACTTTTTGATAATTGAAAAAAAAATCAAGATTGATTAAAATCTCTATAACATTTTGTAAATACTCTTAGGTATATGATAGTGAAAGAACTAGATTTATTGTAGTCTTATAAATAGATTTATTTACGTATTTCTCATTATCTCTTTTCCACCATACACTTCTACCTATGTAAAAACATTTACAGGTTTTTTGTGAAACTGAAATTTGAATAAAATAATTAGGTTCAAACAAATTTCCTCATGTAATTCAATATCCCTCAATTATAAAATTATTTAGTTTTCACGAAAAAGATCGTAGAGTATCACAATATCTTTTTGGAAATTTGCGAAGCACTAAAGCGTGGTAGGGGGCGGTGGGGACGTATACTTTAATCAGAAATTAGTATCATCGCCAAATAATGCTTACGCTTACAGAGCATACATTGAAGCATTACTCAACTATGGACAAGCTGCGAAATCAAGTCATCTTACAGGTTTTTGTGGCTAAATAATAGCCCTGGGAAGATGGAAGGTATTGCTGATGAGAATAAGGGGCCTAATCTCCGCCACACATATTAAGGTGACGAAAAAAAATTGACTTGATTGGTCATATACACTGTGATATTTATAATCAGGATACATTTCTGTTGAATGGTGTAGAGCTTCGCCTACGTCTCGTACGTTCTAAATATGCTTTCTGTTTCATGGATCCTACAGGACAGGCCTCCATCCATATTGAAGAAACCACTCTTTTAGTTCGTCGAGCAAAGATTAGTCCTGGTATTTTATTTGCTCACGCAAAAGCACTAGCTCAAGGGACAGCCAAATATCCCATTACTAGAGTAGAAGTGAAAGCACTAACCATTCACGCTGGTATACGGAGCGAGACTCTTGATAATATCGTACTTGGTCAACTACCAAAAAGAATGATCATTGGATTTGTCGCCAATGCTGCATACAACGGAAACGCCCTGAAAACCCCGTTCAATTTTCAAAAGTATAAAATAAATCACTTTTCACTATACGCGGACGGCATGCAGATCCCATCGAAACCTATTCAACCAGATTTTACAAAAAATAATCTCTACTTTGAGGCATACCACTAGTTGTTCACGGGGTGTGGTATTCATTTCCTCAATGAAGGAAACAATATAGATCGTGATGAGTGTGCACACAGATTCGGCCTTTTCGCATTTGATCTTACACCAGATTTATCAGCACACTGCTACTCACATTGGAATCTTGTAAAGCATGGGTCTTTAAGAATTGAGGTTCGTCTCGAGGAAGCACTTGCACACACTATCAATTGTCTAGTTTATGCTGAGTACGACAATGTCTTGGAAATTGACGATGCAAGGCAAGTTATTGCAGACTATAGCAATTGATTTCACACAAGAAAGATTCGACCATTTCGACCATGTATGAAATACAGTTTTGTAACAAAAGACGTGTCTCTAAACCGGTTTGACCATGTCAGTATATGAAATTATTGCCCCACATGCACACATGCCAAAGGTCCCTATTTATACAAAAGACGCACACCTGAACTGGTTTAGACATGTCGAAACATGACAAAAATGCACACCCTCAAACACACAGCTGCCAACGGATTTTTCGTGTGGAAGGGGAAAGCTGATATATCTACAACCTATATAAGCCGACAGTCCTCAGTCGTAACCCAGCACTGGTAAAGAACACTTTCAACGTCTCACATAGTTCTACTCATATAGTTTTTCGTCGCAGTCCTCGTCCTCGTTGTGAAATCTGCAACATGGTTGACTATGTAATCGAAATTCAAGGCTTTCAGGATCTTGATGACAATTTTCTACCAAAGGAGGTAGCTATCGTCACACTGGATTACAAGTTTGTCGCTCACTGGATAGCAGCACCACCTCATCCCTTCTGCGAACTTTCTACCTGTGTAAAACAACAAAACATTTGGCTCTCAAGATTCTATCATGGGATCGAGTGGTTCGAAGGAGATATTTCCATGAAGTTTCTCTACTCTAATCTCCGAGATGTAGCTAAATCTGCAACAACAATCTACACGCGTGGGCGTGAAAAAGCGAAGCTACTACAAAATCAAAAAGGAGAAGGATTACGCCTGTGCTCTCAATAATGTCATGAGAATCAAACGATGGCTCGGCAAACAACGACAAGAGCAGGTACGATTATCACGAAGCCATCTAAAAAAACCCATTGCTGTTCAATAACACACCGAGGACGAGGAGACTATTGACGGAGAAGATAAAAAACCAGTGTCACCTATATTTGCATCAAGTTCGCCATCGCACGCATACGAAGACGTATGGACGGACAATTAACAGCTTGCAAATTCTGCAAGTGCTTCAGCTGACGGGGGCCCACATAATCGGTGTGTATCCGGCTAATCAAATGCCGAAAACTTGGACACGTCCTGCTGCTATCATTATCAACACAGATGACCACACAAAACCTGGCTCGCATTAGGTCACCATTTTCGTCGGCAGCTCAGGCAGAGGAATATACGTCGACAGTTACGGTTTACCGCCTCTTATTCCTCAACATCTTCATCGTTAACGAGGAAACTGTACCTTCTTCAGGGGGAATACGAAACTACTCCAGAGTGCCTCATCTAACGTGTGTGATCAGTTTTGCATTATGTTTCTGCATTGTATATGTATTGGGTATTCTTTGCGCGAGTTTAGTGCACTTTTTACCGATGATCTCGTGAAAAATGATCAAATTGTGATGCGGTTTTATAAAAAACTTTTGACTAGACATACACTGACTTGTAAAAAAAATGTATGAGGAAGTGAAAATGGTGGCAGCGGCGGTAGTCACTGTGCATGCTCACTGCATATCTGCAATCGTCTCGAATCTTGTGTACAGGCATGCTCTTCGAAACTTGCTACTTTGTATCTATTTTAATCAATGTTTGTTTTATCACATATAGGGTAGGATTATTATATAACATTTGCTTCATCGATTATCTCTTTACTATTTTATGCGAAAGAATATTGCGCCTACTCTCTCAGGCTAAAAAAGTATATTCTTTTGCATTTATTGTGTCTCTGCTTATAATGCTATGTAAACATTATTTCAAGTATTCGTCTTCCTCACAGGCTAAGAGATTTTTTTTTGTGGAATACATACATGTTTTAGATTTTCCTCTGTGTCTTAAACCTTTTCAACTATCTAAGTTAGTATCTCTAATTACTTATTTTTGTGATGCTTTATTCATATATATCTATCTTTCTCGAGTCGTGTACATATTATTGTATCTCTATTTTAATCTTATACAAGCAACAATACATGTGTCTTTTTTAAATCTGGATTAAAAAAAAATAATAATAATAAATAAAATGGTGTAAAATTGAAAAGAAAATGTTGTTTTGATTTGAACAACCCTTTTCCGACCTGAATAGAATGTAAGATTACGATAATTAGTTCGCGCTGTAATTACTTCTCGCGTTTTTCAACTCGATAGCTAACATCCTCTACTCTTAGACCAATAGGCACAGGGAGGGGTTGGGGATCCTCCCCTTTTCCTGCTGGGAATCATCCATTCGATGGAATCATGTATAGCCCCTGCTCTTTTCCCACTCGAAGTCATTCATTCGATCAATTAGGATAACCGCGATTTTGTTTTCAAGCCTCACCCCTAACGACAGCCATTTCAAATTAGGCCTCGCCCCCTAATGATCGCTATTTTAGTTGAGGCCATGCCCTCGACCAATTAGGTGAGGACGCATGCCCTCTCCTACCCCACCCCTCCTTTCAGGACACGCCTCTCGACCAATAAGAGGCCGTCCTATGGCGTTCAATTGCTCACTGTTCGGATGACTGAAAAAAATCGACGGTGAAGTGAAAATACAGGAGGCGCGTTGGGCAGTTCCATTCGAAATAACGATTTGCTGCCACTGAGAAAAAGTGCGGTCCTTTTGACGCGTACGCGAGTACTTGAGGGTTAATTAAAGAAACAACAGGTCGTAATGGACAATTTGGTTTGTGAATTTTAGGTAAACCATATATTCTAGGGATTTTGGTGTCATGAATCAATATATCACTACGTAATATATTTTCACCTAAATAACCACTGATTCGCCATCAGTGCAAGTATTTAAAAGTTTGTTGTTTTAGTTCTGTTTCAGGATTTTCATCTAATTTCTCATATGTTGTGACATCATTAAATAAATTATGCATTTCCTTATTATACGTTTCTTTACTAAGACTATATTGCGTTTATTAGTTAAAAAGGATAAACTAAATTTATTAGCTAATCTTAGAACATCACTAACTTCATCTGAAATATTTTTTATAACTTTAATTAACGATCCAAGGTTCATTATGACCTGCATTGATTATATTTTTGTGTGTTTTTAATGTTTATTCGTTCATGAAAGCTACTATTGAATAGTAAAGTTTGAAATACTTTATATAATCGTTGTATGTGTTAAAAAAGCTTCTCATTATTATTAAGTTGATTTTATAAAATTTTACTACAGATATTATATGGTAAAGAGTTTCTTAAGGTAATCTTATCATTATTGAAATTCTTAATTAGAAATTCTGAATGAGAATTTAAGTCCTTGATCTCATCATTCAATGAACGACGTTCTAAATAGTCCAACATAAAGTTAACATGATTTTTGGAAAGATTACTCAAAAACTGTAACTTTCTTGAATTGTTGGTAGCATTAGTTGTATTTTTAGGTAATAAACTATGACTGCGACAATTTACTAAAAAAGTTTCTCTGGTTTTATTATTATAAATTGTTTTTATGAATCGATAAGCTCTTTTACATCTCTGAAAGAGCCAGGATATTGAGTTTTAGTTTCGTTAAGGAACATGATATGTAAGTAATTAAATGATGTAATAATCAAAGAAGAAGTAAAAAGTCTTGCAATTTGACAATGTATTACAATACTATATTATGTCAAAAAAGTTTATTCTTATTAATAGATGATAAAAGTTACAGTGCGATGTTATGCGTCTGACTAAATAATTATTTATAAATAACGTAAAAAGTATAAGATGACATACTTTAGACCAAATAAAGAGTCCTTGATGATGTTAAGAAAATCCTTTCATCAACGTTTCGAGAGTCGAATGCTCTCCTCATCAGAAAACAGGAATCCAAGTCACTAATAAGTTCTTTATTTTCATAAAAATTTGTCACATGCTGACAAAGGTAACATCACTGCTGTTCTTAATAAAGAAACGTATAATAAGAAAATACATCATTTATCAAGTGATGTCACGAAATATGATAAATTAGATGAAAATCCTGAAAAAGAACTAAAAACAGAAACTTCTAAATAGTTCAACTCATGGCGAATCAGTGGTTATTTAGGTGAAAATATATTACGTCGTGATATATTAATTCATGACACTAACATCCCTAGAATATATGGTTTACCTAAAATTGACAAACCAAATTGTCCATTACGACCTGTTGTTTCTTTAATTGATACTCCCACTTACAAAATGGCTAACTTATTTAATAATATTCTTAAAGAAGCTTTATTGGTACCGAAAAGTCAATTTAAAAATTCTTTCGAGTTTAAAAACGTAATTGTTAAAAGAACAGCTCCTCCTGATCATATTATGGTTTCATTGGATGTATCATCTTTATTCACTAATATTCCTATGGATTTAGTGATGAACAGTATTTTAAGTAGATGGATTTACATTAAAAATTTTACTGGTTTACCATTGACTGAACTTGAAAAGGGAATAAAGTTTTTTATGAATCAAACAGTTTTTCAATTTAATAATAATTTTTACCTACAAGTACATGGTACTCCTATGGGTTCTCCCATATCACCTGTTTTACTTTCATTATTTTACCTAAGGATAAATTAGATTATGTTTTACACCAATTTAATTCTTTCCATCTGAGGCTCAAATTTACACATGAAATAGTACCTAACAATTCCATTTCCTTTTTAAACGTTAAAGGTATCAAAACCAATGATGGCACTAATATCACGGATTGGTACAGAAAAGATACTTATTAAGGCAGATACATTAACTTTTTTCTAACCATCCCATTCAGCATAAAATAGCTATAATTAAAAATCTCGTAGACAGTTCGTTGTCCAGCGATTATGGGTGAAAATTCAAAAAGTTACACCATTTTCCAAATTTTTGAGACCACTTTTTTCCAGATTCAAACATTCTCTTTTCGGTTATTCGAAGTACTTAAAAAGACGAACAATTTCTCCCGAAGACTTTTTTTATCAAAAACAAATTACCAGAGTTATAGCATTTACAAAATTAAAAAAAAAACGAAAATGAACATTTTAAGCCAAAAAACGCACGATATAAAAAATATGAATAAAAAAAAAATCGTTCATCCAAAAAGATCTACAAATTTGTTAATAACCACCTAAAAAATTTGTTATTAATTATTTTTCGATAGGATGCAGGGTTTTTGTTTCATTCGTAAAAAACAACATTAAAAAGTAAAAAGATTAATTTGAATGCTTTGACAAAAGTTTCTCATCCAGTAATTTTTTTGATAGGACGCGTAGTTTTTGTTTTAATCCTAAAAAAAATTACAATAAAGATAAAAAAATTACATTTTTTTAAAACGACATAGGGTAGGAAAATAAATTAATATACAAAAGTTGTTCACCCAGAAAGGATCCACAAATTTTTCAATGATCATTTTTAGATAGAACAAGTAGATTATCTTCCAATCGTGAAAACGAAATAAAGAATTTAACTTTTGAACAGATGAAGATTTACAAAAACAATCCCTGTCCCAAATAATAATTGTCAGATTTTGACAATTTCTTGCTCCAAATCCAAAGATTGTAACATGCCTTTCAGCTCTAAACGAATTGAAATAATTTAACTGGTTAGTAATATGGAAATAAAATAAACCCAAGCGCGCGGGCAGTACGGTCAGTCAGCACTTAACGCGGTAAGCTAGCCCGACTCCACTATGAGTGTCAAACCACGTGAGCCAACGCCACCAATCACAGCTACCGTCTGACCCCACTACGGTAGCCACAACCTCAACCAGGCAACTGGGAGTACGGACAAGACGTTATAAGGTCGTGTAGGACCTGAGAAAGGCACACTTCAGATCGAGACATTGGGAACGGGCGTCCTCGTAGTGACGGTGATTCTTTTTGAACTTTTGAAAATCGTGAAATTCGTATAAATTGTTGATTGAGCAAGGTGGCAGGTGGCCATCCAACTGGATGAAATGCCTAAAGCCAGGAGGCTGATGGTAAGGAACTGGGACTACAAGTCCAACGCCAAGAAATTCAAACCCTACATCAGAGATGACATCACAACTCAAAACACTGTGAGGCTGACCAATCGCTTCAGTGTTCTTGAAACTAGCCCTATGGAGGAAGATATTGTGAATACGCCGAACCAACCGTTGGATCAAAATCCCCCAAATACCAGTGGAAGCATTGAAAATCTGGGAAGCGAAAACATAATAAAGGACTCTAAGAAAAACACGAAGATCCCACCTATCATCATTGAACAAAAAATTGAGGACTTTGTCTTACTCATCAATTTAATTCATGAAGTAACGAAAGGTACCCAGAGGTCAGAAAAAATAGAGAATCTACTGTTTACACCAATCTAGAGGAGGACTATGAAAAAATCCAGCAATTATTTATCAACAAGAAAATTCCATTCCACACATATGCTAAAAGGGGTGAGAAACTACCCAAACTAGTTATCCAAGGACTAGGACTTTTTGAGACGACAAACTTAAGGACCCAAGGACTTAAAACTAAGAGTATCACCTTAATGAAGCAAAAAGGTAACTCACAACTCGATCAACCGCTGTACCTAGTAACCCTAGCAAAGGATACTAAACCAAAAGAAGCCTACAGAATAAAGGTGATTTGCTGCATACGATTTACTTGGCAGAAGTACCACAACTCAAAAAGAGTAACTCAATGCCGAAGATGTGAAAACTTTGGACACGGAACAAAGAATTGCAACTCTAACCCAAGATGTTTCGAGTGCCTCGAGCCGCATCTTACAAGCGACTGTCCTAAACCAAAGGAAACACCTGCACAATGTGTAAATTGCAAAGGCGACCACCCATCCAGCTACTCTGGCCGCGTGACTTATAAACTCCACCTGGATAAAATCAACCAATTCAAGGCTCAAAGGATACTTTAAGGTAGCAGACAGCCTGCCGAAAAACGACATTTCGATGCCACCCAACGTATCAATTTTCCATTGCTATCAAGGACCAAGGGACCAAAGAATCTGCAAGGCCAGCTCCTGCACCCCCAATCAAAGCTACACGAAGACAACAATCACAACAGTCTGAACAAGGCGAAACTGAACCTGCTAATGTACAAGGTATTTTTTATATTTTCCAAGAAATTGATTAGATATATGATCTAGGTAGGCTCTTCAATTTAGTACTCAAACTTGAGGAGAAACTTATTTCATGTAAAAACGATTTTGAAAGATTGCAAGCAATGCATGAATTGGCCATTGAACTTAATGGATAATCGCTCTCAATCCAAATCACTCAAGATTGTTCACTGGAACGCCAGTGGCTTAGAAAATAAATTTCAAGAAGTGCCTTACTTTCTTATAAAATACAATATAGATATCTTTATAATTAGCGAAACGTGGTTTACACAAAAGTCTAGGACGCGGATCCCTGGTTATAAATGTTTTAGAAAAGATAGGCCCAGTAAAAGAGCCTCAGGGGGGTTGCTCTCTATGTTAAAAATGAAATACCATGCCTTGAAGTGCCAATTAATAACCTAGAAACAATTGAAGCGAATGCACTGTCACTACAAAATAATATTTAAGTTGTTGCTCTTTATGCTCCCAGAAATAACATTTCTCAAACAGATTTAAATCGCATCTTTGGAATTGGAAATAAAATCATTGCAGCTGGTGACCTAAATGCCACGCTTAGCCTTTGGAATTCTTATTACAATAATAAAAATGGAAATATTATATATAACTATATTGAAAGAAAAACCTATTATGTAACCTTTCCGGATAGCTTCACCCTTTATCCTCATAATACAAAAGCTCGCCCTCGCATTTTTGAGCTAGCTCTTTTCAAAAATATTTCAAATCCCGAAGTAATTGAGACACTTGACGAACTAGACTCAGACCATAAGCCAGCTCACATGATAATTAATGACGGACAAATTCAAATACAACCAAACTCATCCTCTTAATTTGTAGACTATAAAGAGGCTGATTGGAAGAAATTTAAAGCCCAGATCAAGAAAAAACTAATAATTAACCAATCAATTAATAACAATAAGTAAATTGATAATTCTATTCATGAATTACCACAAATAATCAATGAAGCAACTAGGGTTTGCATTCCACTTAAAACCCCTAAAAAATATATAGATCAAATTCCTCAAAACATAATGCAATGAAGCCTGTAGGCAAATTACGCAAGCAATAAGTGAATGAGAAGTAAATATGCGGTATGAGGGTATACTATCAATAGACCTTAATTCGGTAGACATAAAACTAGCCACCCCCAGGGAAATTAAAAAAACCATTAATAAAACTAAACCCAGAAAGGCCCCTGGAATAGATGGAATACAGAATATAATTTTAAAATCCCTCCCAAAGAAAGCAATAGTTCAAGTCACTTATATTGTAAACTCATGCCTGAGACCAACATATTTCGCGGAAGCTTGACAAAAGCTCAAATTTTGCCAATAACTAAAGCCGGGAAAGACAAAAACTCCCCCAAAGTTATAGACCTATCAACTTACTGACAACGCTAAGCAAAATTCTTGAAGTTATAATACTTAACAGGTTACTAGCACATGAGCACAACATGAAACAAATTATTCCTGAGCAGTTTGGATTCAGAGCAAAACATTTCACGGTTCAACAGTTGGCTTGTTCAACAGATTTTATTAGCACTAAATTCAACATAAAACATAGTACATGCGCCCTCTTTCTCGACATCGGAAAGGCCTTTGATACTATTTGGCACGATGACCTTACTGTTAAGCTGACCAGCTATAATATGCCAATATATATGATTAAAATTATCAATAATTATTTGCGAGAAAGCAGCTTTATAGTACAAATTAATAATGATACCTCATCTGAGAAGACAGCAATAGCGGGAGTGCCCCAGGGCTCTGTTCTGGGACCTGTCCTATTTATATATTATCTAAATGATGTTCCGAAGACGGATAATGTGCAAATAGCTTTATTCGCGGATGATACAGCCATATATACTGCGTCTCGACGGAAAAAATTAGCTGTTAACAGGTTGCAGAATTATGTCGATATTTTAGAACAATACTTTCATAGGTAGAAGATTAAAATCAATACTTCCAAGACTGTCCTCATAGTATTCTCACATAACGATGGAGACAAAGATGTGCCAAAATTTACATTATATAACGACATTACAGTTTCTAAAAAAGAAGCAAAATATTTAGGAGCATTACTAGATTCTAAGCTCTCATTTACCAAGCATGTCAAAGCAGCGCGCGGTAAGGCCTTCTCACTAATAAACCCACTTCACTCACTACTTAATCGAAAGAGTAAAATGAGCCTATGTAATGAATCAACCTGCTACAAAATGATTGTAAAACCAATAATGCTGTATGCGGCCCCTACTTGGGGAAATACCTATAAAAGAAATATTAAAAAATCACAAATTATACAGAATAAGTGACCAAAATTAAAATAATTCATGGAAAACTCAAAATGCCATTGATAAAAGAGCAAATACTTAAATTAACGAAAGATTTCTATGAAACGCAGCTCTCAAATCTTGAAATTTTTCGGAGCACTTCTAAACTGCGATACCATACCAAGACGCACCGTTTAAGATAAAATATAAATTACCGCAGCACCTTCTGCAGTAGTAGATTCAATACAACCATTTATTCATCGTTAAATTTATTATCACGAGATGCGAACCGCATAGCACAATTAGTTAGTTGTTAAGATCTGTAAATATTGTCAATAGTCCTGAGTTATTTTTAAGCGGCACTAATCAGGTTTTTTAACTTTTTCCTGAGTAAATAACTAAATTAATAATAGATTTAATACTTTCACGATGATTCATGATGATAAATCTAAATTTAAAGCTTTTTCGGGTTTCAATCGTGTGCAAAACTACGATTGGCCAGAGCGCTCCATGGTGGGAATTGCTCGAACTTGATTGGCCAATCAAGTCTTTTTTAAAAAACCCGGGAGGACGGAAAGCCAACTCGGATTGGTATTATATCCATTGTCCCTATTAATGTTCCTTTACACGTTGGCAGGTGGTTTAAATATGGTTTGGAATTTGCGTTTGTTGAGAATTCTTTCTATTTGTTCTGTGATACATTGAATGCAGGTTAGGGTGATGGTCTTTTTTCCCCCTCTTTCTTTAGTGGGTTGTGTTGACTTGTTTTTTTGAGTGTATTTTCTTATTGATTTCTCAATTTGTTATGTTTGTGTAATCGTTTTATATAAGGATTCGTTAAACATTTTGTAATTCCTTTTGTAAGTTATCTTTATCTGTCATGGAGATAGCTCTGTCACACGATTAAAACCCGAAAAAACTTTAAATTTAAAATTTTAATTTATCAAAATGAAAAACATATTGTCAAGGAATTGATCAATATCTTCTTTTCAATTTTGAAAGGAATGTGTATATATACATGCATTATGGTGATACAAATAAGGCTTTTTTGTTTCTTTTTGTGTCAAAAGGACTGTTGATTATTTGCAGATAAAAAAAGTGTTGATGGGTCCCTCAAGCCAGTTATTGAAAATCAAATATTCATTTTATTCAAATCTGCGCTGCTAATGGCTTTTTTTACTTCAACAGGCATGACATGTACTCCTTTTACTCAAATACCTTACTCAAATTTTTGTAAAAGCATAAAAAACGAATTTTTCATTTTATTTTTCAAATCCTGTTAACATAACATAAACATTTTATGTACAAAAAACGACTTGTGGGACTGCTTGATATTTTAACTCTGGCAAAAGTCATTTTGACACCCAAACAAACACTTTGAAGTCGCGCTTTAAAAAAACCTTTTTGGTGTCTTAATTAGGTATACATATCAATCACTGTGCTAAATTTAATGATTGAAATATTATTTACCGTCACCTAGTTCATTATTTTTGCTTCTTGTCATGCCAATTATTTTGTACAATCTTCTCTGATTCATGCATCGCTCATAAAAAATTCCTTTACCACATGCCTTGCCTGAGCTGCTAACACTTCATGTAAAAGAAATTTCCTCCTTTTCTCCGGGAAACAATTGTGCAGCCTCTAAGGCCCACTTTTGAAAAGTGTTACCATTAATTCTTCAAAATCAATAGCCAAGTGAAATATTATTCTTGTATTTTTTCAACAAATTCAAGAAAAATTTAATGGATACAGCCTCAAAATAAAAGTTAGAATGATAAAATTATATTTTTCCACAAAACATTATAGCGAATTACTTCTTATTTTACCTCGTGTCTGAATCCTTTTCTAAAGCTTTGTCAATCACAAGGCAAGATAATTAAGAATAATTTAGAGTTCGCAAATTTTTCAACTCATACAGAATCTCTTCCCCTCTTAAACTGTTTAAAATTGTACTTATGTAGCTACCTTCTGGCAAATTCAAATATTCTAAAAATTAAAAAATGGACAAAGAAATAAAATGAAATCCAATGCTTTTTCAATGTGAGGTGATCTAATTAGACGATGGTATATACGTGTCAGTAAGGCTGCCTTTTTCTACGTAGCAGAATTTTAGAATACAAAACATGATTTTCAAAGAATTGCAACTACTATCGACTTCGATTCATACCTTCATTTTTTATTTTATTCTACAGATTTATAGAGAAAATTATTTTGGTATAGAAAAAAATATAATTATAAAAAAACATTCAAAATTAAAAGATTTTTTTTTTAATGAGACAAGGAAGAACATCGGTAGAATTTGTAGAAGTTGTAATTATAATCAATTGTATTTTCGTTTTTGTGCGCTTAAAACATAAATTTAAAACATTTCAAATTAACAGACCTAAATGAAATGAGAAATACCGTCAAATTTGAAAAATTCCGGAAACTAATTAATTTTAAAGTGAAGGCCTAGAAAATAAAATAGTCTTAAAATTATGTACTACAAATTGCACAACTCTAAACTTGAATACTTGAATTTTCAAGCAAAAAGATGAATTTTCGAACAAGATTAATTTCTACCAAAAAAGACGAATTTTGAACCAAATACTCAAATTTTTAACTAAAAAAAGATAAACTGTTAACTAAAAATTGATCAGTTACATTTGGAGTTAGAAAATTAATGTTTAACCAAATAGATGAATTTTCAACTTAAATGGTTGAATATTCAATTTGAATGGTTACATTTTCAGTTTAAAAAGCAAATTTTGACCAAAGAAAAACTAATTTAAAAAAAAAGGTTACATTTTTATAGAAAGTGATGAATTTATAACTAAAATGATGCATCTTTAACTGAAATAGTTTTTTTTCCCCCATAAAGATGAATTTCATACTAAATTTCGCACTAAAATTATTAATGTTTGACTAGAATAATTACATTTTTAAACAAAAAGGTAAATTTTCGACAAAGAAGGTTCATTCATATTTATATATTGAATATTTAACTGGACTAATTATATTTTCAGTAAAAACAAATTAACTCACAGCCGAAGAAAAAACAATGTAAAGAAATAGCTCATTCTTCAACGAAATAAACTAATTTTCAATTAAAATTATGAATCTTTTACAACAAAAATTAATTTTGAACAAAATAGTGTGACTTTGAACCAAGTCATTGAATTTTAATTACAGAGAAGATGAATTTTGAAAGAAAAATTTAGTATTTGTATTTCAAATCAAAAAGATTTAAATTTCAACTAGGAAAGCTTTTTCAGTCAAGAGAGAGAAACATTTACGAACAAACTATTCAATTTTGAAACAAAAATATGAATTTTCAATTAGAAAGATTAATTTATACCAAAAAAGACGAATTTTGAACAAAATACTTAGATTTTCAACGAAAAAAAGACAAATTGTCAACTAAAAAAAGACAAATTGTCAACTAAAAATTGAACAGTTACATTTTGATTTAGAAAATTAACGTTTATCCAAATAGATGAATTTTCGAATAAAATGATTGAATATTCAATGTAAATAGTTAAAATCTTAGTTTAAAAAGATAATTTTAACAAAAAAAAAATTAATTTTAAAACAAGGTTACATTTTTAAAGAAAGTGATACATTTTTGACTAAAATGATGCATCTTTAACTGAAATAGTTGATTTTTTCCCCATAAAGACGAATTCCCCACTAAAATGATTAATATTCAACTAGAATACTTAAATTTTTAAACAAAAGGTGGATTTTCAACAAATAAGGTTCATTTCTATCAAGAAATACGAATTTTCAACTAAAAAATATATTTTTTCAATAAAAAATTGAATAGTTAAATTTGTAGGTTGAAAAATTAATGTTCAACCAAATACATGAATTTTTAACTAAAATGCTGAAATATTTAACTGGAATAATTGGATTTCCAGTAAAAAAAAATTTATTTACAGCCAAATAAAAAACTATTTTTAAAAAAATAGCACATTTTTCAACGAAAAAGATGAGCCTTCAATTAAAATTATGAATCTCCACCAAGAAGAATTAATTTTGAACGAGAGTTTAACTTTCAATCAAGTCATTACATTTTCATTACAAAGAAGATGAATTTTGAACGCAAAATGTAGTAGTTGATACTTCAAATAAAAAATAGTTTAGCTTCAACTAAGAGGGATTTTTCAGTCAAGAGAGAGAAAAATTTGCGAACAAACTGTTTAATTTTCAAGCAAAGAGATGAATTTTCAACCAAGAACATCAATTTTGGGCCAAAAAAGAATCATTCCTTGCAAAATACATACATGAATTTTCAACTAAAAGCGATAAATTTTTAACCAAAAATAGAAGACAAATTTTCATTTAATAAAATAATTTCAAACAAAAAGACGAATTTTCAACAAAATAGCGAAATACGCAGTAACATAAAGCTTCTCTGTGGATTATAACCTAGCAATAAAAGGATCTATTCGTTCAAAAAAAAAAAGGTAATATCCACTTACTTTCAGAGTTTTCTCGTAGACTTTCAAGCCCCCATACATCTAAGAATCTCGACACTGAATCATCCATCTTAGACGCAAGTTGGGACGATGTAATATTTGGACAAAAGTAAAGGGCGATGAAATAAAAAATCGGCAGTGTCCACGAGGTTCTTTTGCGCGGTTTTGAAAAGCTCGTTGATTCTGGAATTTGGCGTCGTTGCGGCACACAACTCGACCGGCACACACGTAATTTGCGCAATCAGGTTACGTTTTCACAACAGCCAGTTCAGTAAAATGTACTGATCCTTTGGTAATGTACACTGCATCACTTATTTTTTATCTAACTTCAGTGCATTGCACATATATTTAATGTAGAAAATACTATAGAATAAAGGTTTATATAACTAACGAATGAGAGTTAAGTTCTCCTTAATTTTATCGTGACATTTACGAAATGCTTAGTGATTTTGACATTTTCTCCCTCTCATTAACCGCTGTTTTTACTATTGATGTTACCTAAAACACCTTACATTTCTCGATGAGTAAATTTTACATTTATTTTTTCTGCGTGTGGAGTAACTTTTTCACCCGCTGAAAATAGGCAGGTGAAGGCGTGTAATGGCGGAATTTGGCGGGAAATAGTGACAAATCAAGCGGGTGCGGGATTACGTAAAGGATTCTCTATTGTGAAGAAACTTACAATTTTTATAATGGCTAAATTTGTTAAATCGAAACATTGTTGGATACTTGATCCGCACGGTAGGAATGTGTTGTCTCCAGATGGGTTTTATTTAGCGCTTTAACAAGGAAAGTAAGTCGGACATAAGTTGAATTCTAATTTTAGGTTAGGATGAACTATTTTATAACTTTTTTTGTAACATCAAAGTTGTTTTTTCATTGAAAAAAAAGTTTTGTTATCACTTTTCATAGAAGGAAATATAATTCACATATTATTTTAAATAATTTTTTAAACGAAGTGTGTAAACGTCTGATTATATGGACGCCAAATTTCGTCTATAGACGGAATTGAATAATCCGGCTACGGATAACTTGACTTGGAGTATTTACTTAATCTGTAATTAAAATTTGTCCGTAAAATGTATTTAATTAAATTGTGTAAATCTTTTAATTTTATACTTTTAATAATACTGGACAACTGCACTCTTTACAGCAGTATAGCCTAACTTTTAAACTTATTTTACTTCTTTTATATCATGTACACATATATTTCATTAATTAGACTAACTAGTTTATTATTTATTTATGGAAATGATAATGAGGAATATGATGAAAGTCTGTTAATAGAACCCTCATCAAGACTTTTTTTTGAAATCATTTAATCAGCAGTAAAACTTATATTCCTGACAAATTGTGGATTATACTTTTAAAAAATTCAGTATTATTAGTGATAGTTTCCTTTAAAGAAGATGAATTTATTTTTCCTAAAAAGATCGAAAAATAAAGAAATTATTTATTTGAAAATGTTGTTTTCGACCGAATGTTTGTTCTTATTGCTTCTTACCGCATTTTTAAAATTAATGCGATTTTACTTAATGCTGTGACTTATTTTTTCGAGGAAAAAATTCTCTACAATCTGACTTCATTAAATTCTAAATAATAAATCAATTATTATCAAATATAATTATTTGTTTATACAATTTTTCGTAACATTTTCTTCATGGTTAGAACCATTACAAATTTCATTTTTAAAAACTGAATGAGTTGACGTTGTAGCAAACCATTTTCCCGAGGAAATAAGCTATCATTAATAAAACTCGTACCGTTTTGCAAAATTTGTTAAGGCCATGCTGAGCGTAACCTCATTTTTTTTTCCTTTTTTTTTCAAAACCAACTTACGTTCACACGAAACGCAATATAGAGTTGAAAATTTGGGAAACTAAATATAAAGCACTAAGAAACGCGGGTCTGGTCCTAAATTTTTATAGTTAGGAAAAAATAAAAAATAAATTTTATGCAAAATTTTTGTTTCATACATAATTATAAAAATTCAGGACCAAACCCGCATTTCTTAGTGCTTCATATTTAGTTTCCCAAATTTTTAACCCTGCATCGCGTTTCGTGTGAACGTAAGTTGGTTTTGAAAAAAATGCGGGAAAAAGATTTTGAGGTTACGCTTACATGGCCTTAAGAAGCGATAAGAAAAAAAGTTCGGTCAGAATACAATTTTTAAATAAATAATTCATTGTGGTAAATTCATTCAGATACTGGCAATCTGCTGTAGCTGGACAAATTTATAGACTTTTCGAAAATATCAACGTTGATGTACGCATTTATTTGAACGTCAACATTTGCAATAGATAATGCTATATTATTATGAGGATATAAGCATTAAATATTCATATTTATTCTGTAATGTAGCGAACTCGCTTGATGAGATCGAGGTGAAGGGGTTCGCGGTTGATACCGATGGACAAGAATACAAATATGATGAGAATCAAGGTAAGATTCATATTCTTTGCGATTGAAATTAATTTGAGTAAACAAAAAATTATGTAGTAATCGTTTTTTGAGCTTTGTAATTTGCCCCGTAAGAGGGTATACCATAAAATATTAGTATTTAAATAATGGTAATATTATTCTGAACTATATTTTATTTTTGTATAAGGTGAGAACGTGAATCAAAATATTGCCGATGAAGTGCCATCAAATTTTGGCGAAGGTAACTAAGGGTAACGGCAAATTCACAAGACTTAACAAATATTCATCGTTCAAATAATATATTTAAAATATTCATTTGCTTAATTTTTCTGCAGCTGAAGTGAAAAAGTGGCCTGATGAGATGGCAGTGACCCTTCTTCTCGAAAAATGGAAAAAACATCAAAAGGATTTCGAACAAGGGCTACTGCGGCACGAAGTAATTTGGAAAAAGATTAGTGAGGAGTTGCTGACTGGAGGGGGATACAATTACACAGACTCTCAATGCCAAAATAAATTCAAAGATTTACATAGATACTACACAAAAGTAACAGATCACAACAACAGAACCGGCGTCGAACCGAAAACTTGCAAACCCTACGAAAAAATGGATGCTTTGTTCACTGAAAACCCCACTGTGAAACCCGTATCCTTAGCGTTTGATAGAAGAAAGCCTGTAATTGATAATTATAGCGATTCTGAGGAAGGCTCTATTACAAACGAATCCGTTGAATGTGCAGAAGAAGCCAAAAAGAACTCAAAGAGAAAAAGAAAACAAACTAAAGTTCAAAAGCAGATGAAGGAATGGATGGACGTCCTTTTGCAAGAGAGTACCAATAGGAGGGAAGATCAAAACAGGAGACACGAAGAAAAGCAGTCCTTGTTGAAACAAATGTTGGACTTAAACAACACATTTTTCAGCAAACTTCTCGAGAAACTGTAAGTTCAACAGTGGAACTGAGAGTCATGCATATAATATTAATCTGCAACGTAATTGTAAATCCTGTTAGGAATTTTCAACAAGATTTGTGTTATTTGAAAATTTATCACAGGAGATGCAGATTAAAATTGTACAGCATTTTTTTTTGCAATGATTGAATATTTCTTCATTCAAAGCATTTCAATATTTTGTTCTTGCATAAAAGAACTTTTCCATTTTGATTTTAACAATTTCTTTTTATGTTTTCATCAGGAGAAATTTCAAGTATTGGTACTCTCTGGCAAAATAATGTCCATTCATTCATTTATTCACTTCTGAACTTTCGCTGTTATTGTACTAAGGAACTTTGAGAATTTAATTTCAACCTTCTTTTTATTTTTTAGCTTTAGAAAAGATGTTTCAAGTATTTAATGTTTTTGAAATATATTTTTTTCCTGTAGTTTTACTTCTTTACAGAGAACTGAAAACTGTTAAGTTTTTCATATACTATATAAAATACATTTTGTGAGAGACATGAGACATTTTAAGGCCTGATAACTTCGATACTCTAAGCTTTTATACTTTCTAAGCAGTATTATTTAAAGGCTGATGTGAAATTCATATGAAGACATGAAAATGACAACCGGATAAGGTCCAATTGAAGTTGGCACCTCGAATACGTTACTATTAATGTAAAAAAGTGCCAAACTCGTATGGCCCTCATCCAGTTGTCATTATCATGTCTTCATATATTTTGTACAATCCGCCTCTCGTACAAAGAATTTAAACTTTTTACGTAAAACTATTGTGAAGCAACTAATTTGCATTTTGAAGTATTCCAAAAAAGCGTGCGATATTCCAGAATTCGTAGTTGAGTAATTGTAAGAAAAGTTCAAGTTGAGTAATGTGTCGTTTAAAGTATATATTCAAACAATTTTATAAAAAGTTTAATTTTCATAATGTCTTCTAATGCGATTAAAATCTCAAGAATGCCTGTGTAATGTTCAACTCACGCAACTCAGCAGGGTGGGGCTGAACCAAGTTTAAATGAAAGTTACATGTAAATTAAATTTTTTGGTTGTTTATGGTAATATAGCATCCCACAAACATTTTCAGATGAAAACGAAAATAATCGGTCGAGCGCTTTTTGTCAAAACACGATTTTTGTATTTCATTACTAAGAAATGAAGTAATTTTCATAAGATGATATGGTCAATATTAATTAACATTTTTTTTAAATTTGTTGTTGTCTGTTACACCGCTGTAACTGTTTCATCCTGAAATTACCCTACGAATATTTCAAGATGAAAATCATCGGAGGGACTCTTTCTGAAAAGATTAGGTTTGTGACTTTCATTAATATGGAATGACAGTGTAAGACAAAATATTTCATTGTGATAGTGTAATATTTTATTGAGAGTCACAATTAAACGTTAGGTATAACAGTTATAATTAATGAGCTTTTTTTCAAATGCCTATAAACAAAATATTCTCCGTTGATAGTTGTATCCAATAAATGAAATATCATGGTTAGAAAAAATCACCAATAATACATTTTTCAATTAGACGTGGAGAATTTTTTCATTTTAATTAAATAAAAAAATAGAATTTTTTCAAAACCAACTCTCTGGTTATTTTTATTTTTATCTTAAAATATTCATAGGATTACAGATAATTACAATTAATAAAAAAAATCTATTGCAAACAAATTTTACCCAATATTTACCATATAAGTGTATGAGAATTTCTTATTAATTAAATATTAAAATCGATTTTTTTCCGAAAACACACCTCTGGTTGTGTTCATTTTTATATTGATATATTCGTGGGGTGCCATATTACCATAAAATATCAAAAAGTCCTATTTACTTGGAACTTTCCATTAAACTTTGTTAAGCCCCACCATGCCAGCTAAGCATCTTGACCACTGTTTTAAGTTTTAAGAGATGAAGTATTAGTAGTAGTAGCTTGTAGCTTTTTGTAGTTTCCTAACGAAAATACTCAGTGTTAGATTTTCAGAGTAGCTAATAAGATATTATTACAGTTATTATGAGTTCAGATTATAAAAAGTTAACAAAGCTATACAAACAACTGTCTCTGCAATGTTTAGCTAACGTCTCTCAGCTCAACATCTTTCCGAATTTTGGAGTCCTAAGATCTTAACACTACAAAAGTTCGAAAAGTTTTCAAGCTGAGTGACACACAGGCTCAGTCTGTACTTTAGCTCGATGAAGTGCCCTCTTAAGATGAATTTATTATTGCAATATAGATGTTTTGTAACAAATATTTCATGCTAGATTTTGAGAGTAGTTTTTCATTATACTGGTATCTAAAGTTGAAACTTTTCTCTGAATTTTAGTCATTTTTTTACTCGCCCTTTAGCGTATTTCTCTCTCAACGTTTGTCTTTTATTATTTTACTTTTAGGAATTATGTACTTATTATTTTGTTTACATTTTCTTTTGAAACGTTTTCTTTTTTACTTTGTCAATTGAAGGTTTTAAAAGAATTCATATAGAATCTCGAAAGTTCTTTAATAAAAGGTATTACTAAGATTTTATCATATTCGAAAGTTTGTGCATTATTATTTTGATAGTTCCTAATACTGTTAATGGAATCAACCCTTTTATTGATAAATTTATTTAAGAA
>JAABKJ010006900.1:0-21484 GCA_011634705.1 Andricus grossulariae
CATATATATTGCTTATTCATATAACCATTTTTGATAGGAGTGATTCCTAAATTGAAATTGTACAGTTTTACATTTCATATGACAGTATACATTACATTTTACATTTTTTATTTCAGATTTTACGTTACATTTTATATTTCACATTTTATTTTATTCTCCTTGAAGGTAACGCAAACTTCAATCATAAAACTATTTATATTACTGTAATATATATTGCTTCTTCATATTAATGTTTACAATTGATTTACATTGATACTTGATTAATTTACACTTGAAATTTTATAGTTTTATTTTTCACATTTCACATTTCGTTTTACATTTCACAGAATATTTCGCATTTCATATTAAATTCTACATTTTGCATTTTAAATTCCTCGCTTACATTTTGCATCATCTTACATTTTACATTTCACATTATTTTCTATGCTCTTTGAAGATAGACTCATGTAACTACACATCTGAAATGTAAAGTGTAATTCAAAATGTAAAGTGTAATAAGAAATGTAATATAAACATTTTCAACATTTTCATTATAAGTGATTCCAAATTTGAATATAAAAAAATATTGAAAGAAATTTATTTATATAAATTATAAGGTTTCACGTTACATTTTGCATTTTACACTTTACATTAAATTTTGCATTTCACGTTGGATTTGCATTTCATATTTTTCATTAAATTTGATACTCTTTTATGGCAGACTCAAATTTGAAATGTAAAGTGTAATCCAAAATGTAATATTTCATGAGGAATGTAAAATATAGTGCAAAATGCAAAATATAATGTGAAATGTACTATATAAATTGTGAAATATAATTCAAACTGTAGAATGAAATATGATGCACGAAAATTAAAAATATAATATGACACCCGCAAATGTAAAATGTAATATGATACCCAAAAATGTAAAATGTAATATGATACCCGAAAATGTGAAATGTACAATACCGTCGGAAATTGAACGAACGACTCTTATTAGCGCTATTAAAAATCACTGCTGACTTCAAACCACGATATTTCGGTGAGGAAATTAGATAGGGCATTTTTTGTAAACAGTTGGAAAGCTTATGAAATTCCACATCTAGTGATATTGAACAAATATTTTTTTGATTTTCTGAAAATTATACAGCACGTGAGAAGATTGGAAACAAAATTCAAGATTTTCCTAAATTTTCCACCTCTACTTCAACTTCTAGCACAACTTAGTGAAATTTTTTCGAAGACCTCAAAATTATACAACATCGAGTCTGAAATCTTGTCTTTAATTCAGGCCAAGAAAAAGTGAAAAATCCTAATGGGTACCCGAGATATAATTAAGTCATTGTCCCAATTTTGAGTAATTGAGCTCGGATACGATTGAATATTTTTAATCATATCTCGGGTACCCATGAAGATTTTTCAAGTTTTCTTGGTCTAAATTGAAGATAAGATCTTAGGATCGATGTCGTTTAATTTCGAGGTTTTTGAAAAAATTTCTCTAGGTCGTGTTAAAAGTTGTAGTTGAGGTAGAAAATTTGAGAAAATCTTGAATTTTGTTTTGAAACTTCTCACGTGCTGTATTATTTTCAGCGGGTCAACAAAATATTTGTTGGGCACCATTAGACGTGGTATTTCATAAGATTTCCAACTTTTTCACAAAAAATGCCCTATCTCATTTTTTCACCGAAATATCGTGGTCCGAAGTCAGCAGTGATTTTTAATAGCTCTCACAAGAGCCGTGAACACAATTTCCGACGGCAGTGTAATATGACACCCAGAAATATATAATGTAATATGATACCTGAAAATGTGAAATGTAATATGATACCCGAAAATTTGAAATTGTACAGTTTGAATTTAGAATCACTCATATATGTTGATGTAAAGAAGCGATACATCAAACCAATACAAATAGTTTGACATGAAATAGCAACGGTGCTATCTTAGCTTTGAAATTTGATCATTTCAATAGACCCGGTTGTTTGTCGGAACGATAGAGACAGGTGATTTGATGAATCTATATGCATTACTATGCAAACGGTTAGAGGACGTTGCGCGTAACGCAGTTTATCTTGCAAATCGGCGTTACAGATTGCCGCTTATCGACTTCCATATCGGGGTAACTGAATTAACTTTCGTGTCGAACACGCCAGACGTAGAACTGGAGGTGTAAACGTAGCTTTATCCACGGATTAATCTCCATTACAGAGCGGGTTGTCCTAACGGTACATTTTCGATCGCGCCTAGAAGCTACGAAGAACGAAGAAGGTGCAGGATGCCTGGATGCTCGGCGTACCTTCCAGGCCGGTTAATTATGTTACACGCTCGGTAATTAGCTTCCAGCATCGCCAGTGTCGCTACTTCTCTCTGCTTTCATTTTGAATCGAATTTTTACCCGGCGACCCTCCGGGCAATGCTCAACTCGCAACGAACCAACCTGCAGCTCTGGTCCATTTGTCAGTTTTTTTTCGCCCGCTCATAATCTATGGCCGTACATTTAGGTACATGTTCATACACTTGACATATTTATGCAACTCTGCTGCCGAGAACCATACACAAAAGTATCCGCATTCCTCGAATCCTTGCAATTTGTGCTGATTTTTCTCGTTTAGAGAATATTTGCTCATCAGCGTTTCATATTCGCTAAACTCTTTATCAGACAGTAAATTCCGGTTGAGCAATTTGATCCCGACATTGGATGGATGGCCATCAAACTCGGCAGTCGAGAAACCGACTGAACTTGGAAGAGTGGTTTTTTGCAGTTTTCCTCTCCCCTGGCAAAACGTCGAGCACATGCGAGTACTTTTAATAAAGGCGGATGCAGCAGACGATGAATATATTGATGCCAAGTTACTTAAATGCATAGTTTCAATAACAATAATAATGGATCAAAATGACGTGTAATGATTTTATAGAGATTACGGATTTTTTGTTTTATCAGCAAATAGCGCATCGGAATGATCCGATTATCAAGATCAATTGTCTGTCATGAATTTTTATGAGTAGCAACTGTCGTGTGTCAGTAGTTATGCCACGTCCAAGACATGACCGTCTAGGTGCGCAGTGAAATTTTAAATTCGAGCTTTCAAACAAATTTCCTACATTTTTTTTTAAAGAAATATAATTTTTTGAGGGACAAATATAATAGTTGAGAATACATCTCTTTAAATGAAAATTCAACTACTTTTGGTTGAAAGTTTAGTCTTTTTGGTTGAGAAGTCTGCTATTGTAATTTTGGTAGAGAATTAAACTTTTTTGGTTAAAAATGTTATTATCTTGATGAAAAACCACAATTTTTTGGAAAGTCATACTTTTTGGTTAAAAATTCAACTTTTTTGTTAGGAATGCGTCTTAATGGGTTGAAAACTAATTTTCTTGGTTGCAAATTAATCCTCTCTGTTAGAAAATTCATCTTTCAGGTAGAAGTTAAATTCCTTTCTTAAGAATATTCTTTTTTGATTGAAGATTCATCATCCAAGAAGAAAATTCATATCTTAAGTTGAAAATTCGAATTATTTAACTTTTTTTATTTAACATTAAAACACTTTTTGGTGGAAATTTTATTCCTTGTTTAAAAGTTGAACTCCATCATTAAAAATTTCTTTTTCTCACTTTTTCATCGGTTTTGTTGAAATTTTAACTAATTTGTTGAATCTGAATTTTTTTGGTTGAAGATTTTCATTTAAGCTTCAAAATTCAACTTCTTGACTGAAAATTCAACTATTCTAATGTCGGTTAAAACCTTATCTTTTTTTTTGTTAAGAATTCATTTTTTTTTATCAAAAATTTATCTGCTTTGTTAAAAATTCTTTTCAGTTTTTCACAATTTATCATTTTAGTTGAAAATTCATCTCCTTAGTAGAAAATTAATTTTTTTACTGAAAATTTACCTATTCCAGTAGGAGATTTATTATTTAAGTTGAAAATTAATCTCTTTATTTAAGAATTAAAATTTTTTTCAGAACTTATTATTTCAAATTGAAGATTAATTTTTTTATTGAAACCTTCATTTTCTTGGTTGAAGATTGTTTATTTTAATTCAGGAATGCATTTTTGTTAAAAATTGATGTATTTTGTTGAAAATTCGCCTTATTTTAAAAAAATTAATCTTTTTGATTGAATATTTATATTTTGGGTTGAAAATTTACTTAATTGGTTAAAAGTTGAAAACTATAAACATGTATGAAGCTGTGAAAAAATTAATTTTGTATGTGAACTGTAAAATGAAATATGATTCCCGAAAATGTAAAATATAATATGACACATGCAAATGTAAAATGTAATATGATACCCGAAAATGTGAAATGTAAAATACCGTCGGAAATTATACTTCTCCACTTTGTGTTGAAAATTTGTATTATTGAGTTGAAAATTCAACTATTCGGTTGAAAATACGTCTTTTTTGGAAAAAGATTAATCTACTTGATTAATTATTTCAGTTGAAAATTCATCTTTTTGATTAAAAATGAACTATTTCCTCAAAAATTTAATTTTCTGGTAGAAAAGGTATTCTTTCAAATTGAAAATTTAGCAATTTCAATAAAAGATTTATCACCCTAGTTAAATATTCATTTCTTATCAGTATAAATTTAATGCATTTGGTAAGAAATCTAATAATTATTGGTTGAAGATTTATCATTTTCGTTGAAAATTAATTTTTACGACTACTATATTTTTGTTTTAGAATTCATGATTTTTAGATAAAAATGTATTTATTCAGATGGAAATGTAATTCTTCAAAGGAAATTTTTATTTTTTTTTTAAAGTTTACGTTTCCGGTTGAACACATAATCATTTTGTAATAATTAATTTTGTTTTAGTTGAAAATTAATTTTTTTTGATAATTTTTGATTAAAAATTAAACTATTTGGTTGAAAATGTATGTTTTCAGATGAAAATTCCACTATTTAGTTAAAAATTGATGTATTTTGTTGAAAATTCGTCTCATTGCAGAAAATTAATCTTTCTGATTGAATATTCATATTTTGGCTTGAAAATTTGTCTAATTGGTTAAAAGTTGAAAACTATAAACATGAATGAAGCAGTGAAAAAATTAATTTTGGATGTGAACTGTAAAACGAAATATGATACCCGAAAATGTAAAATATAATATGACACCCGCAAATGTAAAATGTAATATGATACCCGAAAATGTAAAATGTACAATACCGTCGGAAATTGTCCGCACAACTCTTGTGAGCGCTATTAAAAATCACTGCATGTGTCCCCGGATAAATAATAAGAAAATAATGAAAAAATTAAAAATAATGTGTTAATAATGAATGAATGCAGAAAAATCTCCGTTAAAGGTGATTATGTCACAAAGAATCATAAATATGAAATATGACTGAAAAAAATGTGACACGCTCGTGATGGATGAAATATTGTTACTCAAGTCAAAGAAGCAACTTGAAAAAAAATACCTTGGACTCATACATAGAAATGGGAGGCAAAAAGCAGCCTAAGAAGAAAAGAGCATGTGTAGCATTGACTTCTGGGAAACTATGAGTACCGCAACTGGAGGCCTCGGAATAAAATGCATTCACACGTTACATTATACATTGCTTTAAAGACAATGGCGTGAAAAGTACAGTTTACCGGCATACAGTCTTTTTGAGGTCGATGATCATTTTTCCTACGAAGCGCAGTAGCTATGACTAAATGAGGAATAAGCGAACAAAACGTGATAAATCCATTTTTTTCCAAATGAGTTATGCATGGTTTTAGCTCAAGAACAAATAATGTGTTAAAGAACAAAAAAAATCTGCCTCAGGCTGGATTTGAACCCGCAACCCCACTATACATGAAAGTAGCGTTGACCAATCAAGCCACCGAGACCTCGAGAATTTTTATTAATTAAAATTTCAAAAGTTGGTCCTCAAGATGCTTCCAATGGTAATAAGGTCTCTCAAACATTATTTGAAGTCAGGTTGATCAGGCAGGATATAATTGTCAGCGTGGAGAAATACGTTTAGTATCTCCTTGTAGATGTAGCTTCGAAGCAAAAAACAGGTCTGCTGAGGTCTCGTTGGCGTAATTGGCTAACGCTCCACTCATGTATAGTGGCGTCCCGGGTTCAAATCCGAGCAGACGTAAATTTTTTTCTTCTTCTTCAACAAGTTATTTGTGACTTGTGCTTGTAATGAGCGAATTTGCATCTCATCGGATGATCAGGTTGGGTTTTGTGAAACTGCAAAAAAGGATTCTTAAGCTTCAATTCAGTAAAGTATAATTAATAGAGGTGCATTGATTTATCTAACATTTTAACGAGCTCATAAAACGGGTTGAATTAATCGCGAGTTAAAAATACCTTAAGAGGAGTAATATAAATTTATAGCTTCAGTTGCGGTATTTCATTAGACAGGGTAATTTATGGGTTTAGTAGATCTGTTTACATAAACTGTAACGACAGGTGATCAATTTTATGGATCCATTTTTTTACATCTATGAAAGGTACTTTTTCTACCCAGAGACACAGAAGAGTCCAAATAACAAGGTTCCATCTCGGAGAGACCAAATTAAAAGGTGCTAACTCAAGTGGCTTCAAAACACCCTATAAGTTCTATTGTGGACATCAGCGCCCTCAACCCTGGAATACCTCTTTATTTGTCCAACACGAGTTAGCACCTTTTTATTTGGCTTTTTCGAGATGGAACCTTTTCATCTGGACACATCTGGAAATAATTGGAAAGGATGAAGAATGTAGTGGGATATTGTGTCGTGGTGCATTTTGACGATCTGAAGGTGTGCTGGTTGGACATTGGACAATCGTGACCTGCCTCTGATACCTTCGGAAGGAATCAATGTCGCGACCTGTACAAGTGCTTCGTTCCCGATGTCGATGAACACGGACATGCCTCAAGTCGACAGAAGCCGGGGCAGAATTGGAGATCTTATCTCGGGCAGTACGGGGTAAGAACAACTGCACTGGGTGGCTTCGTGGCCTTTGCATCCGGTTCGCCATTGCCACATTATTTCCTCGCGAGCATGTCCTCGCCTTAGAAACAGATCTTCACTCCTGCAAACTTGTACTATTCATATGAGGTGTTGGATCCAGGATTATTTTTCTGCAACCAGTTCTTCAACAAGTCTGTTCTTCCCTTTCATTAATTCAATATTAGGTTCCAACCATCAGCACAATCTTTAAATGCCGGTCGCACCTTTTGCCTGGTCCAACTCTAAACCTAAAGCCGTAATCAGGCAGAATCAGTCGCTCCTTTTAGGTGGTCCAACTCTAAATCAAAATCTGCTCAGAGTTTTGAGTATGAAATGAGACGTTCTTTGGAAACTAAACAAGTCCGGTTGGCTAATTAGATTGAGGAATTTGAGACTCTTGATACTTTTGTGATCACACCTGGTGGCCATTGCCACATTAGTTCCTCGCTGGCATGTCCTCTTATATGAGGCGTTGATTCCAGGATTATTTTTCTGCAACCAGATCTTCAACGAGTCAGTTCTTCCCTTTCATTAATTCAATATTAGGTTCAAACCATCACCACAATCTTTAAATTCCGGCTCCTCCTTTGCCTGGTCCAACTCTTAACTTAAGACGTAATCAGGCAGAATCAGTCGTTCCCTTTAGCTTGTCCAACTCTAAATCAAAATCCGCTTTGAGTTTTGAGTATGAAATGAGATGTACTTTGGAAACTAAACTAGTCCGGTCGGCTAATGAAATTCAGGAATTTGAGACTCTTGATACTTTTGTGAGCACACCTGGTGGGTCGTTGCGCCTTGCGATGACACGTGGTCACAGGTTGATTCGGAGAATAAACTCGAATAATTATAAGAGAAGCAGGTCTGCCGACAACCGTAAGACGAATATTAAAGATTATCATTCTTGAAAAAAAGTTCTTCTGGTGAATCTTAATAATAAGAGACTGTACTTGTAATGAATTCGGAAAGAAGGAAGCAAGTTGAGCAGTTTCTGCAAAGATGCAGGTTTGTCTAGAACGAGTATTCATCTCGCCACATGCTACTTGGTATCTCTTGATCCATTTCTTGTTCGAGGACCGTTAAAGCAGGCTTTTCACACTCACTCTATCTTATTCTGGTTTGCTATGCTCACAGTCATAAACAAAAGATAAAGTCAGTTGCAGATACCCTGGAATATCCAAATCTCCACCTTGCAGGATATCATCCTGGGCTATCCTTGGGATGACCCTGGACATAGAAGGCATAAAATGGGATATCCTATTGCTGTAAGTGGTACTTTTTGAACATCCCCTTATCTTCAGTTCAACCTGCGCTTTATACCCTGGCGCCGAGTGAAATTCCAGGGTATCGCTGACCATTCCCCATAGATGCTTCCCAAGAGCTCAGCTGAGGGCGATCATTCCAGCTGAGATCTATCATTTCTGTGAACTGGTTTGGAATCTCTTACCAAGTCGGGCACGCGCTCCTCGCAAACGAGAAAGTCATGGCAAGAAGCAGAGGCTGCCGCTAGATACGCGTTTCGCGATTGATCGGGAAAGGATAAGGCACGTTAGTTCTCGAGCGGAGACACTTGTTGGGACTCTTCTCGGGATGACGACCTCACCCTCTCCTCCCACTTTTCTTCTTCTATTCCCTTCTTCGATCAGTTCTGGGCCTCTTATCCAGTCATTAAGCTTCTTCTACCTTGATACGGGAACCGCTAGAAGAAGTCCTGCTAAGGTCTTCAACCACTCGGTATCGAGACTTCCGCCATTCCGCAGGTGTACTCGAGAAGAGAGATAAAAGCTCCTGAAGAGATGACGCACCTTCAAGATAAATTACTGAATCTCGAGCTTTTTCTTTCTTCGACTGAAGTCATTTCAGGTGAAGGAAATTGAACTCGAATGGAATCAGTGGCTAGTGGAATCTCATGTTTCTAATTAATCAAGAAAAAAAGGACTTACGTGGGAATCCCTAGTTTGAGAAGTACCGTCATTACCTGCCAGGTGGTATGCAATGGCTTCATATGGTTTTTGGATTTTTTTGTTATTAGAAAATTGCGAATTAGGGTGATCCGATTCTCAAGGTCAAGTTTTTGTCATGAATTTTCATGGATAGCAACTGCTGAGTTTTTTAGAAAGTTATACTTTTTGGTACGAAATTCGTCCTTTTTTTTTGAAAATTTAACTATTTTGATAAAAATTCGCTTTTTTTTGTTGAAAATTAATTTTTTTAACTGAAAATTTTGCTATTACTTTTTTGCTTGAAAATTCGTCTTTTTCGTTGAAAATTTAACTATTTTGATCAAAATTCGCTTTTTTTTGTGAAAACTTAATTTGATATAACCAAAAATCTAATTATTTCAATCTTGGTTCAAAATTTATCTTTTTTAGTTGAAAATTAATCTTCTTGGTAGAAAATTCAATTAGTTGGTTAGAAGTTAAACTTCTTTCTTAAAAATTAATTTTTTCGCTGGAAAATTTACCTATTTTGTTGAAAATTCCTCTCATTCGATTTGTAATTAATTTTTGATGTCCAAAAGTTTAATAATTAAATTTTTCGTTGAAAATTTATCTTTTTTAGTTGAAAATCAATCTTCTTGATCGTAAACTAATTTTCTAACTGAAATTTGAACTCTTGTTGAAAATTAATTTTTTTAGTTGGAGAGTTATAAATTTAGTTAAAAATGCATCTCTTGGGTGGAAAATTTAACTACTTTGTTAAAAATATGCCTTTTTAGTGAAAAATTATTTTTTGTTAACTGAAAATTTCATTATTTCAGTTGAAGATTCATCATCCTGATTGAAAATGTATTTCTTTAAGAATAAATTCCATATCTTTGGTTGAAAATTCAATTATTTTGAGTTGAAAGTTAATTATTTTTGGTTGACAAGTCAACTTTTATATTTTTGGTTCAGAAATAATTTTTTTTTTGCTGAAATTTTTAATACTTGATGACGGATTAGAGTATATTGTGGGAAATTCAAGAATTTTATTAAAAAGTTTTTTTTCGGTTTAAAATTCGTCTTTTTGGGTTGAAAATTCCACTATTTGGTTAAAAATTAACATTTTTGTTGAAAATTTATAGTTGCAAGATGAAAATTCAACCGTTTCGACGAAAATTCGCTTTCTTGGTTTCCATTTTTTCTCTTTTGACTGAAGAATCTTTCTCAACTCAAAATTCAACTTTCAAAAAAAGAAAGTTCATCTTTTTGGTTAAAAAATTCATCTTTTTTGTTTGAGGATTCAACGTGTTTGCTGAAAATTCGTATGTTTTGTGGAAATATCCGCTATTACACTTTTTATTGAATTTTTCATTTTGTTTGTTAAAAATTTATCCACTTTCTTGAAAGTTCCACTGTTTTGTTAACATTTTTTTAAATATATATTATTTTAGTTAAAAATTTTTTCTCCTTGGTAAAAAATTTCAAAATTTATCTTTTTTAGATGAAGATTCAACTATTTGGTCAACAATTCAAGTATTTTGTTTCAAATTCTTCTTGTTGGACGGAAAATTATTATTTCTAATTAAAAATTCATTTTGCTGTTATGCTTCATCATTTTAGTTGAAAGTTTCTCTGTTTGTAAAAATCTTTTTGTTTTGTTGTTAGAAATGAGTTTTTCAACTGAGAATATAACTATGTCATTTTTGGCTGTAAATATATCTTTTTTATCAAAAATTCAACTATTTTGTTAAAAACTGACCCTAAATCTAATGTTTTTAATTAATGAAAGAAAGAAAGAACTTCTTCAGGGATCACCAATTCAGCAAGTACCGTAACATTATTTTCCCATCGCATTCCGGGCTGAAGATTAACAATTTTTTTCCCTGGATCATCAATTATCTATTCACTTGGCTCACGTCGATTCAGTGGCATATAAGTTAATCTTGAAGATCGCCATGGATTTTCCAGTAACTCCTATCGTTCATCAGATCTGGAATCTCGAGTATGCATTCCGCGAGTGAAGATTACCGTATGAAAAAGGAGGTGAAGGATGAGAAGGTGGAAAAGAAGGTGGTGTTGAAGGAGGAAGAGATGGAGGACGCGTTGAGAGAAGGAAGGAGCTGGTGGAAAAGAATGTGGTGTTGGAGGGGGAGCTGGTAAAGAAGGTGCTGTTGGAGGAGGTGGAGGATGCGTGAAGAGAAGGATGGTAGAAAAGAAAGTGGTGTTAGAAGATGCGTTCAGAGAAGGAAGGAGCTGGTAAAGAAGAAGATGGTACTGTAGGAGGTGGAGAACGCGTTAAGAGAAGGATGGAGCTGGTGGAAAGGAACCTGTTGTTGGACGATGCGTTAAGAGAAGGAAGGAGCTGGTGGAAAAGAATGTGGAGTTGGAGTGGGGGTGGAAAAGAAGGTGCTGTTGAAAGAGCAGGTGGAGGATGCGTTAAGAGAAGGAAGGACCTGGTGGAAAAGAAAGTGGTGTTAGAAGATGCGTTAAGAGAAGGAAGGAGCTGATGGAAAAGAAGGTGGTATTGGAGAAGGTGGAGGACGCGTTAAGAGAAGGAAGTAGCTGGTGGAGAAAAAGGTAGTGTTGAAGGGGGTGAAGGACGCCTTAAGAGAAGGAAGGAGCTCGTGGAAAAAAACGTGGTGTTGGTGGATGCGTTAAGAGAAGGAAGGAGCTGGCGGAAAAGTAGCTGGTGTTGGAGGAGGTAGAGGACACGTTGAGAGAAGGAAAGAGCTGGTAGAAAAGAACGTGGCGTTGGAGGATGCGTTAAGAGAAGGAAGGATCTGGTGGAAAAGAACGTGTTGTTGAAGGATGCTTCAAGTGAAGGAATGAGCTGGTGGAAAAGAATGTGGTGTTGTAGGAGGTGGAGGACGCATTTAGAGAAGGAAGGAGCTGGTGGAAAAGAACGTGATGTTGGAGGATGCGCTAAGAGAAGTAAGGAGCTGGCGAAAAAGAAGCTGGCGTTGGAGGAGGTAGATGACGCGTTAAGAGAAGGAAGGAGCTGGTGGAAAAATACTTGTTGTTGGAGGATGCGTTAAGAGAAGGAAGGAGCTGGTGGAAAAGAATCTGGAGTTGGAGGTGGAACATGCGTTAAGAGAAGAAAGAAGATGAAGAAGAATAGCAGGAAATGTAGACGCCTAGAGAACTGAAAAAGGAAAGATAAGAAATGCGGAGAAGGAAGAAGAGTGATATTGGCACTGCAAATATTTACACTTCAAGTGGCGTAAATAAGTGAGAACACAACGTACATCAGCTGAGAATTACAATAATAGTAATAATTCTTCCGGATCATGAGAAAAGGCAAAGTGCGTGGGAGTAACTGCATCTCTTCCTTCTCTCTATCCTCACGTGATTATTTATACAGCCAACTTTGTATATTGTATTTGCTCTGAGTTTACAGAGAAACCCTGAACTATCGAGTTTACTTTAAACCTGGGGTTTCCTTGTAGGCGGCCCTTTCGATCGAAGGGAGACAAGTCCTTTGCCTGCGGGATAACCAACCACTTAGTGAGGATTTGCTAAGGCAAACAGGACACTTCCATCATCTAGAGATGATACCCTGACACGTGAGATACTTCAGTTAAGTATTATGCAAATCCTCTTCAAGGTCCGCATACAATTTTTCAACAAAATAGTTGAATCCTCCACCAAAAAATCAACAAAAAAAAATAATAATTTTTACAAAAAAAAATTCCCAGCAAAGTAGTTCTATTTGCGACCAGATTAATTTTCACCTAAAATTTTTAATCACTGACCAAATCAACGAATTTTTAATAAAGCAGTCCAACTTCTGGTCAAGATGTATTATTTCCTAAAAGAAACAATTTTCAAAGAAATATTTGAATTTTCAAATAGGAAGATGAATTTGTAACCGCAGGCACGAAAATATAAGTTTTTAAATAAATAGCTGAATTTTCAACAAACTAAATCAATTTTAAACAAAATAGTTGTATTTTTAAGCCAAAGGAGATCGATTCTAACCAAAAAGGGAATACCTAATTTTGATTTAATATTTAATTTTAATGAAAAAACTAATTCTTCACAAAACAGTTACATTTTTTAACAAATCGTTGAATTTTCAACTCGAAAATCGGTTTTAACAAAAAAGATAATTTTCAGCCAAGCAGTTGAATTTTTAGTTCAAAAAGTTAATTTTCAACAATTAAAGATTAATTTTCAACAAAGTAGTTCAATTTCCCAACAAAAAAATTAATTTTTAACTAAAATTTTCAATTTTCAATTCAATTCAGCAATTTGTAAAAAAATTATTTGAACTGCTAATAAAGATGTTTAATTTTCAAAATAAAAGAAATAATTTTCAAAAATTATCTAAATTTTCAAATTAAAAAGATCAATTTTCAACCGAAAACATCAAACTATAAGTTTTCAATCAAATATTTGAATTTTCAACAAAGAAGATTACTTTTCTACCAAGCTGATGAATTTTTAACAAAATATATAAGTTTTTAAACAAATAGTTGAAATTTTATTTAAAAATAATTTCCTCAATAAAAAAAAAATACATTTTTAACCAAATAGTTGTATTTTAAACTAAGAAAGATCAATTATCAACAAAAAATAGAATATTTAAATTTTTATTTCAAGAAATTATTTGTTAATAGAAGAAAACAAATTTTTGACAAAAAAATTACATTTTCTATAAAATAGTTGAATCTTTTACTAAATCATTTAATTTTCATTCCAAAAAGTATAATTTTCTACAAAACAGTCAAATTTAAACCCAAAAATATAAATTTTCAAGAGGAAAAATAACTTTTAACGAATTAGTTCAATTTTTAGTTGAAAAAAAAATTCATTTTTAATCAAGAAAAAACGAATTAAAAAAAAAAACTAGTTTCATTTTCAAATAAAAGTATGAAGATTGAACCAAAAAAATGGCTTTTTGAGAAAGTAGTTCAACTTTTGACCAAATATATAATTTTTGAGCCGAAAATACGGATTTTTTACAAAACAATTAAATTTTCAACTCAAAAATGTGAATTTAGAAAAAGAAATTAATTTAACCTAATTTAACCTGAATAAATAAATTATATAAAATTTAATTAAAATTTCATAAAAAATTAAAATCAATTAAATTTATATTAATAAACTTAATAATAAACTAAATAATAATTGCAATAATACTTAAAAAATTATAGGTTGTAAAACAATAACTTTTGCGTAGAAAACAAAGTCAATTGTTTACTGCACTTTTATTATTTATTTATAAAATTTATAAAAAATGAATAAAAAAAATTAAACATGTACTGTAGCTTAATGAAAAAATAGACACTCCAGATTTCATTTTTTTTTTGCGAGTTTTCTATACTTTTCTTTAAAAACATTTACTTTGCTTCATTCGAATTTAAATTTCGCGGGCACTTATATTAAGTCGAAGGCCCAAAACCTTTTTCAATTTGTAAGGCTCAAAATATAATTCTCAATAATTTAGACGTAAATTCATAAGCTTCAAGACGTCAAACCTACAACCATAAACCTCAATCCGTAAGACCCAGAATCATAAATAAGGCCCAAAAATAAAAAAATAAGTTATAAGGCCCAAAACGACAAATATGAAATGATAGGACCCAAAACCTCAAACCTAGCTTAGTAAGGCCCAAAATCGTAAATGTCAATCTATAAGACCCAGAATAATAATGATCAAAAGATGTAAATATCAAGCCTAAAATTCTCAGCTTTAAACCGTAAGGCCCAAAATCATAAATTTCAATCTGTGAGAAGCCTGAAACCATAAATATCAAGCCGTAAGGCCCAGAATCATAAATCTCAAACACCATAATCGTCAAGACTAAGGCCCAAAACCTTAAGTTTCAATTTGTAAGGCCCAAAATCATGAGCTCTAACGCGTAAGACCCACAACCATAAGTATCATTTGGTAAGACCCTAAATAATAAATAAGGCCCGAAATCATGAATATAAACTCCTAATACCCAAATCCACAAATATCAACTCATAGAACAAAGCCAGAACTAAGGCCCAAAATATAATTCTCAATGATTAGGACGTAAATTCATAAGCTTCAAGACGTCAGACCTACAACCATAAACCTCATTCCATAAGGCCCAGAATCATAAATAAGGCAAAAAAAAATGAAGCGATAAGACCCAAAACGACAAATATGAAATTATAGGACCGAAAACCTCAAATCTAGCTTGGTAAGGCCAAAAATCGTGAATGGCAATCCGTAAGACCGGAATAATAATGATCAAAAAACTAAAATATCAAGCCTAAAATTATAAGCTTTAAACCGTAAGGCCCAGAATCATAAATCACAAAAACCATAAATATCAAGACTAAGGCCCAAAACCGTAAGTGTTATTTTATAAAGCCCAAAATCATGAGCTTCAACACGTAAGACCCACTATCATTAATATTAATTGGTAAGAACCTGAATAATAAATTAGGCCTAAACTCATGAATATAAACTTATAAGACCCAAAGCCACAAATACCAACTCATAGAACCCAAAAGTTTGACTCAGTATGGCCCAAACTCATAAAATTAAGAACAAAAACAAATTGAAAAAGGCCCAGAACCTTTTTCAATTTGTAAGGCCCAAAATATAATTCTTAATGATTAAGACGTAAATTTATAAGCTTCTAGACGTCAAACCTACAACCATAAACCTGAATCCGGGAGACCCAGAATCATAAATGAGGCCCAAAAATAAAGTCATAAGACCCAAAATGACAAATATGAAATGATAGGACCAAAAAGCTCAAACCTAGTTTAGTAAGGCCCAAAATCGTGAATGGCAATCCGTAAGATCCGAATAATAATGATACAGAAACTTGAATATCAAGCCTAAAATTCTAAGCTTTAAACCGTAAGGCCCAGAATCACAAATCTCAAAAATCATAAATGTCAAGACTCAGGCCCAAAACCGTAAGTTTCATTTTATAAGGCCCAAAATCATGAGCTTCAACTCGTAAGACCCACAGCCATAAGTATTAATTCCTAAGACCCTGAATAATAAATAAGGTCTAAAATCATGAATGTAAACTCATAAGACCCAAAGTCACAAATATCAACTCATAGGGCACAAAAACTCGGCTCAGTAAGGCCCAAACTGATAAAATTGAGGGAAAAACAAATTTAGAAAGGCCCAAAACCTTTTTCAATTTTTCAGACCCAAAATATAATTCACAATGATTAAGATGAAAATTCATAAGCTTCAAGACGTCAAACCTACAACCATAAACCTCAATCCGTAAGACCCAGAATCATAAATGAGGCCCAAAAATAATGTGATAAGACCCAAAATGACAAATATGAAATGTTAGTACCAAAAACCTCAAACCTAGCTTAGTAAGGCCCAAAATCGCGAATGGCAATCCATAAAACCCGAATGAGAATGATAAAAAACTTGAATATCAAGCCTAAAATTCTAAGCTTTAAACCGTAAGGCCCAGAATCAAAAATCTCAAAAACCATAAATATCAAGACTAAGGCCCACAACCGTAAGTTTCAATTTGTGAGGCCCAAAATCATGAGCTTCAACACATAAGACCCACAGCTATAAATATTAATTTATAAGACCCTGAATAATAAATAAGGCCCAACATCATGAATATAAACTCATGAGACCCATATCCACAAATATCAGTCAATAGAACCAAAAAACTTGACTCAGTAAGGCCCAAACTCATAAAATTGAGAAAAATAAATAAATTAGAAAAGGCCCAAAACCTTTTTCAATTTGCAAGGTCCAAAATATAATTCTCAATTATAAAGACGTAAATGCATACGCTTCAAGACGTCAAACCTACAACCATAAACCTCAATCCGTAAGACCCAGAATCATAAATAAGGCCCAAAAATAAAAAAATAAGTTATAAGGCCCAAAACGACAAATATGAAATGATAGGACCCAAAACCTCAAACCTAGCTTAGTAAGGCCCAAAATCGTAAATATCAATCCATAAGACCCAGAATAATAATGATCAAAAGATGTAAATATCAAGCCTAAAATTCTCAGCTTTAAACCGTGAGGCCCAAAATCATAAGTCTCAATCTGTGAGAAGCCTGAGACCACAAATATCAAGCCGTAAGGCCCAGAATCATAAATCTCAAAAACCATAATCGTCAAGACTAAGGCCCAAAACCATAATGTTCAATTTGTAAGTCCCAAAATCATGAGCTTCAACGCGTAAGACCCACAAACATAAATAATAATTTGTGGGACCCTTAATGATAAATAAGGCGCAAAATCATGAATATAATCTTATAAGACCCAAAGCTACAAATATAAACTCATAGGACCCAAAAACTCGGCCCAGTAAGGCCCAAACTCATAAAATTGAGTAAAAACAAATTGAAAAAGGCCTAGAACCTTTTTCAGATTGTAAGGCCCAAAATATAATTGTCAATAATTAAGACGTAAATTCATAAGCTTGAAGACGTCAAACCTACAACCATAAACCTCAATCCGTAAGACCCAGGATCATAAATAAGGCCCAAAAATGAAATTAAAATAAATTCATAAGACGCAGAACAACAAATATGAAATGATAGGGCCCAAAACCTCAAACCTAACTTAGTCAGGCCCAAAATCCTGAATCTCAAAAACCATAAATATCAAGACTAAGGCCCAAAACCGTAAGTTTCATTTTGTAAGGCCCAAAATCATAAGCTTCAACACGTAAGACCCACTACCGTACATATTAATTGGTAAAATCCTGAATGATGAATAAGGCCGAAAATCATGAATATAAACTTATAAGACCCAAAGCTACAAATATTGACTCATAGGACCCAAAAACCCAGCTCAGTAAGGCCCAAACTCACAAATCTAAAAAATCATAAATGTTAAGTCTAAGGCCCAAAACGTTTTTTTAATTTGTAAGGCCCAAAACATAATTTCTAATAATTAAGACGTAAATTTATAAGCTTCAAGACGTCAAACCTACAATCATAATCCTCAATACGTAAGACCCAGAATCATACATAAGGCCCAAAAATAAAGTCATAGCACACAAAACGACTTAGTAAGGCCCAGAATCTTGAATCGTAATCCGTGAGGCCCAAAACATAATAGGGCCCAAATACGTAATAAAAACGAAAACAGAATGAGAGGTGGAGAAAGAGATTGAAGGCTATATTGTTTTCATAATAACAATAATTATGATTGATAGTCATCATGAAAAAAGTAAAGGTCGGCAGCATGCGCCTCGGGTGATTTTTTGTTAGAAAATTGGTTGTAAATTACTTAATTGAAGAACTCGTTCCTTCCTCGAGTTGATAGAAATTACGGTTGAAGATAAGATTCCGGTAGGGGATCAACATTGTGTAGCGATTGAAACGTCCCTGGAATCGATGGATCGGCATCATGTAATAACGCGTATTACCGCTGACGGGAAATCTGGTACATAATGTGTATCTCGAAGATCGCAGGGTCTCACTGGTACTACGAGGGCCTCAAGATACGACCGACTAGATATCGTGGTATCTCATGCCATGAAAAGAAAAAAAAAAAAAAAAATACCTTTACCTGCGTGCACACACCTTTGCAATATTTTCCTCCTGCTGGTGGGTACCTTCTACCTTGCTGCGATCATGGTTATGTTACACTTAAAGGTGTAGTATACTGGGGCCGTCGCCACTTAACAATTAACTTGATATTATTACAACGTACATAACTTGCCCGTAACTTACATTCTTCCATCTACTTTGCCCTATCTCAAGCATTTATCTGGAAAAAGGCGTAATAGAGGCGTATCTTCTGCCTCCGATCTCTTCCTTCCTTCATTTCTCTCTCTCAATCTTACCCTCTCTCTCAATCGTACTTTTTTTGCTCAAACTTAACCTCTTTCTCTCAATCTTACTCTCTCTCTCTCTCTCAATCTTACCATCTCTCTGAATTTTAACGTCTCTCTGAATTTTTCCCTTTTTATCAATCTTACCCTCTTTGTCTTCATCTTGCACTCTCTGACAATCTTACCCTCTTACTCAATCTTGCCCTCTCTCTCAATCTTACTTTTCCCTCAATCTTACCCTCTTTCTCGCAATCTTACACACACTCTCTCAATCTTACAATCTTTTTCAATTTTACCGTCTCTCTGAATTTTTCTCTTTTTCTAAATCTTACCCTCTTTATCTCCATCTTACACTCTGTCACAATCTTACCCTCTCTCTCAATCTAACCGTCTCTCTTAATTTTACTTTCGCCTCTCAACCTTACCTCTCTCTCTCAATCTTACACTCTCTCTCAATCTTACCCTCTCTCAATCTCACCGTCTCTCACCCAATCTTACTTTTTTCTCTTAATCTTAACCTCTCTCTTAATCTTACACTCTCTCTCAATCTTACCCCCTTTTTCTCAATCCTACCCTCTTTCTCTTAATCTTACCCTTTCTCTCAATCAAACCGTCTCTCTCAATCTTCCTCTTCCTCTCAATCTTACTTTTTTTCTCAATCTTGCCCTCTTTCTCTTAATATTACACTCTCTCTCCATCTTACTCTCTCTCTCTCTTTCTCAATCTCCCCCCCCCCTCTCTCTCTCTCTCTTAATATAACCCTTTTTCTCAATCATACCGTCTCTCTCAATCTTAATTTTTCTCTCAATCTTACTTTTTTCTCAATCTTTCACCCTTTCTCTCAATCTTAACCTCTCTCTCATTCTGACACTCTTCCTCAATCTTACACTCGCTCTTAATCTCACACACTGTCTCTCCCTTAATCTTACCCTCTCTCTCTCAATCTTACACTCTCTTTCAATCTTACCGTCTCTCTGAATCTTACCCTTTCTCTCAATATTACCGTCTCTCTTAATCATATTATCTCTCTGAATCTTACTTCATCTCTCAATCTTATCCTCTTTCTCTGAATCTTACCCTCTCTCTCAATCTGGCACTCTCGCTTAATCTTACACTCGCTCTCAATCTTATACTCTCTTCATCTAAATCTTACCCTTTTTCTCAATCTTACCCCCTTTCTCGTAATCTTACACTCTCTCTCAATCTTACCGTCTCTCTGAATCTCACCCTTTCTCCCAATCTAGCCCTCTTTGTCTCAATCTTACACTCTTTCTCAATCTTACCCTCTTTCAAAATCATAATGTCTCCCTCAGTCTCACATTTTTCTCTCAATCTTTCTCTCTCTGTTAATCTGGCACTCTCTCTCAATCTGACGCTCGCTCTCAATCTTATACTCTCTCAATCTCACCCTTTCTCTCAATCTTACCCCTCTCTCTCTCTCTCTCTCGCACGCTCTCTCTCGCGCTCTCTCTCTCTCAATCTTACACTCTCTCTCAATCTTACACTCTCTCAATCTTACACTCTCTCCCAATCTTAACGTCTATCTGAATCTTACCCTTTCTCTCAATACCACCTTTGTCTAAATCTTACACTTTCTCACAATCTTAACCTCTCTGTCAATGTTACCGTATCTCTCAATCTTACCATATCTCTCCCAATCTTATCGTCTCTCTCCCAATCTTCCCGTCTCTCTGCCACTTACTTTTTTCTCCTAATCTTCGACTCTCTCTGAATCCTACCCTCTCTCTCAATCTTACGCTCTCTCTCAATCTTACCCTATCTCTCAGTCTTACTGTCTCTCTCCCAATCTTACCGTGTGTCTCCAAATCTTCCCGTCTCTCTCCCAATCTTACTTTTTATCCCAATCTTACACTCTCTCTAAATCCTACCCGCTCTCTCAATCCTACCCTCTATTTCAATCTTACCATCTCTCTCAATCTGACACTCTCTCTCAATCTTACCGTCTCCCTTAATCTTACTTTTCTCTAAATCCTACCCCCTCTCTCTCTCTCTTTCTCTCAATTTGACACTCTCTCTCCCCCCCCCCCAATCTTACCGCCTTCTTCAATCCTATTTTTTCTCTCAATCTCACTTTTTCTCTCAATCTTACTTTTTTTCTAAATCTTATCCTCTTTCTCTCAATCTTACCATCTCCCTCAATCTTACTTTTCTCTGAATCTTACCATCTTCCTCAATCTTACTTTCCTCTCAATCTTACCCTCTCTCTCAATCTTGCGCTCTCTCTCAATCCTAGCCTATCTCTCAATCTGACACCCTCATTCAATCTTAACGTCTCCCTCAATCCTACTTTTCTCTTAATCTTACCCTCTCTCTCTCTCTCTCTCTCTCAATCTGACACTCTCTCTCAATCTTACCGCCTCATTCAATCTTACTCTTTCTCTCAATCTTACGTTTTTTCTCAATCTTACCCTTTTTCTCTCAATCTCACCATCTCCCTCAATCTTACTTTTGTCTAAATCTTACCCTCTCTCAATCTTGCACTCTCTCTCAATCTTACCCTCTCCCTCAATCTTACCCTCTCCCTCAATCTTACCCTCTCTATCAATCTTACCTTATCTCTTACTCCTCTTTTCAATCACGTAACTCTTTTATTTTTATTTTTATTTTGTAATATCTGCAAAATTATTCATAAAGATCCGACATACTTTTTGTATGTATGTATTGTATGTATGTATTCTATGTATGTATTGTATGTATGTGTTGTATGTATGTATTGTATGTGTATATATATATATTGTTGTATGTATTGTATGTATGCATTGTATGTATGTATTGTATGTATGTATTGTATGTATGTATTGTTTGTGTGTATTGTATATATGTATTGTATGTATGTATTGTATGTATGTATTG
>JAABKJ010006901.1:0-21483 GCA_011634705.1 Andricus grossulariae
ATGTTAATATGAGGTAGGGATTTAATTACCATTATTTCTTTGACCACTCACAGAGATGCCTTTCCGCTCCTCACGAGATGTTAATATGAGGTGGGGATTTGATTAACATTATTTCACAGAGATGCCTTTCCGCTCCTCACGAGACGTTGATATGAAGTAGGAATTTAATTAACATTATTTCTTTGATCACTCACAGAGATGCCTTTCCGCTCCTTACGAGACGTTAATATGAGGTGGGGATTTAATTTACATTATTTCTCTGATCACTCGCAGAGATGCCTTTCCGCTCCTCTCGAGACGTTAATATGGGGTAGGGATTTAATTAACATTATTTCTTCAAATACTCACAGAGATGCCTTTCCGCTCCTCACGAGACGTTAATATGGGGTAGGGATTCAATCAACATTATTTCTTTGTCCATTCACAGTGATGCCTTTCAGCTCCTCACGAGACGTTAATATGAGGTAGGGATTTAATTAACATTATTTCCTTGAACACTCACAGAGATGCCTTTCCGCCCCTCGCGAGACGTTAATATAAAGTAGGGATTTAATTAAAATTATTTGTTTAAACACTCACAGAGATGCCTTTCCGCTCCTCACGAGACGTCAATATCGGGTAGGGATTTAATTAACATTATTTCTTTGACCACTTACACAGTTGCCTTGACGCTCCTCACGAGATGTTAATATGAGGTAGGGATTTAATTACCATTATTTCTTTGACCACTCACAGAGATGCCTTTCCGCTCCTCACGAGTGGTGATTATGGGGTAGTGATTTGATTAACAATATTTCTGTGACCACTCACATAGATGCCTTTCCGCTCCTCACGAAATGTTAATATGGGGTAGAGATTTAATTAACATTATTTCTTTGACCGCTTACAGGGATGCCTTTCTGCTCCTCACGAAATGTTAATATGGGGTAGGGATTTAAGTAACATTATTTTTTTGACCACTCACAGAGATGCCTTTTTGCTTCTAACGAGACGTTAATATGAGGTAGGGATTTAAGTAACATTATTTCCTTGATCACCCATAGAGATACCTTTCTGCTCCTCACGAGACGTTAATATGGGGTAGGGACTTAATTAACGTTATTTCTTTAAACACTCACAGAGATGCCTTTCCGCTCCTCACGACTCTTGCTCATGTTGGCAAACTCTGTACTTTTACTTCCCTTCATCTCTTTCAATAATAATTTCATGGTTCCTTCAAAGTTGTTTTGTATTTTCTTTTCTTCTTCTGTTCTGATTTTATCTTCGCTTTCCATAGATAGTCGTTTCACTTTCCTCTTTTTGTATCTGTAGTAATTTTTAAGTCGATTTCTCTCCTCAGCTCTAAGACGTGTGATGTTCAACATTCTCTTGTACGTTTTTTTCTTTTCTTGTCGGGCTGCCTCAATTTCATCATTCTACCATGCATCATCAGAGTTTCTTCCTACAAGCGCCGTATCACACACTTTAGTCGCAGTTTTAATAATGATATTCTGTAACAAAGTCTATGCGCTCTATATATCTTTATTGATTATAAGCTTTTCTCAAGTTGCCCTATCTATGCGTTCGTTTAACTGACTGTGAAAATCCATTCGCACTTCCGGTTTCTGTAAATTTTCAATCAGAACACCTCATACTCTTGTATTTTTTACTACTTCTCTTAGTCTTTCATTTGCAATAACGAAGTCCATTATACTGTGGTTATTTCCTTTAGACCAGGTGTGCATATAGATCATTTTATGTCGAAACTAAGTACTTGCAATAAGTAAGCCCTTTTCTAAGCATATGCTAACTAATTTTTCCCCGTTATTGTTTTTCCTTGGATCCGAAAAATTACCTAGCGCCCTTTCCGTATCTGTATCCTGACCTTGGATCACTGTCAACTGGGGCGTAGTAGGCTATGATGAATAATCTTCTGATTCCTTCCTTTATTCTAGCCCACAATGATCTGGGATTTACAAAATCATGATTTTTGAGATGCTGTCTTGCTTTTTCATTCATGATCAAACCGGCCCCTTGATTACCATGTGATTTACTATCTACTCCTGACCATATTTCAAAACCGCCTTTCAACACCTCCATGTCTATGTTTCTACCTTCGCACCAATTTTCCTTTGTCTCGGTACACATAAAATATATAGCTTCCTCACGTGCATAGTTTCTTGTAATTCCCTTATCTTAAGATCATTCACCCCGCTAGCATTCCAAACACCTAGTCTTCATTCATCGCCTGAAACTCGACCTTCACATTTACCGTGTGTATACATTTGATCAATCAAAGTTTCAGTCCATTCCGAGGCTATTTTATTGTTTTTATTATTCATTGTTTAGATTGTCGGCCCAACTACCATCTTGTGCGCGAAATTTATTTTGCCAGTCGAAATGGTTGTATTAGATAGGAGTTCATATCTTCCTATTTGCCAATTCCCGGCCTACCTCTAGGCACGGAACCAAAAAAATATATATATATATATATATATATAAATTTCGTCTATTTCAAAAATAATTCTTGAAATATGAATGTAGTGGTTGGATTTTCTAAAATAATTATTTTAGTAAATAGAGAACAAGCGCATTCTGGAACAAAAGTAAGATTTTCCATTTTCAATTTTTGCATTTTGAACTAAATTGAGCGAATAAAGTGCTTTATTGTAGCTCAATTCATGGTATAGAAAGAGTACCCCCCCCCCGACACGCAAAATAGTTCGCTTTCAAAATTTTACAATCTGAAATTTCATCTATTCTCAACACTAATAGTAATTACTTATATGAATATTTCACTGGGATGCCGCCTTTGTCTTCAAAGCTTCTTCCTAATTTTTTAGTGTTAATTTTGAAAAAAAGAATGAAATAGCGCGTTTACGGAAGAATAATTGAAAAATAATCGCGCAAAAATAGACCGTTTTAATTGGTATTTGATATTTTATTTCCCGAAAGTGAGAAAATCGACCGTTCACTGAGACGTAATATGTCAATCTGGTGTCGGAAATTTGTTTGTGTACTTTTTCAAGCGACCACTTGGGGTTGTTGGAAAATACAAAAAGAGGACTTCAATAATTTGAAAATTCGTTGAAATCATTTCAAATAACCTAAAGGCTTGTATATTCTCTCAAATTTTGAATATATCTTTATATAGTGGAAGACTTTTGATCACAAAATACCGTGAAAATTTCATGAAATCCTATATTTCTTGAAATCTGGGATTTTTGATTCTGTATAATCCCTCGAAATGCCCCAAAATTTCTCAAAATTATTTTGAAATTCTCTTGAATCATTGAAGTGAATTGAAAAATTCCATCAAGCACTGCAATAATTTGAAAATTCGTTGAAATAATTCTAAATACCTCAAAGTCGTGTACATTCTCTCAAATTTTGGAAATATCTTAATATATTCGAGAATTTTTTGAAATACTATGAAATATCCATGAAGTATCATGAAATGCCGTGAAAATGACATGACATCTAATAGTTTCTAAAATCTTTTCCTTAGAATACGCCCCAAAAATTATTTTAAAATTCTGAAAGATTAAATCGGGAGTATATATCCCGTGTAGAAATAGCCCCACTTGGCTCCATTAAAAATCTGGCACTAGTCGGGGGCTAGTGTGAGAAATTTTTCATACAAATGTCCCTAGTCGGGCACTGGTCGGCTGCTAGTTAAATATTATTGATAATAAAATAAACTATTTTATACAATTTTATATCAAAGGGAGTCATCGTGGCTCAGATGGTATCGTGGTTGTCTTATGTTCCAACACGGCAGCCTTGGTAGCCACGCTGGCGTCGGTTCGATTCCTAAACGAGGAAACGAGGCTGGATGTGTTTGCAGAAAGCTTCGTTTCTGTCCCTTGGTATACTACCCCACAGATACTCTAGGGCTTATAATTAACCCTATAGTACAGTCGCTAATGGCTCTAGCAGTTGATGCGACTATAAACATTCAATTAATAAAAAAAATGTATATCAAATAAACAGCAAAGAAAATTCAATTAATTATATTTCTGCACTTATTCATCATTGAATTAGTTGTAAAAGCATCTACACTGTTCAAAGAAATGTCGACATATGTTAATAAGTAACATTAAAAAACAGTCTCCACGGTGCCTACATTGTTTTATGACAAAACGTCACTATCCTGTCCAACCTTCCGCTGATGATGCAAAACAAAGTAAGCCACAGGTGTGCACTTACTGTGTTTTGAGTTCTCATCACAGTTTCAGAATGCACTTACTTAGTTTTGAATCTTGAAATATTTTCATAAAAAACACTAATATATGAAATATTACTGTGTACAGTTATTATATACGTTACATAACACCTGATAATGTGCTTAACACAATTTTGAAATAAATGGCGCTTACGATTTTTGACCGCGCACAGCCGATATACTAGTAAACTAGGTTTAACCAAAATTTTAAACATAATATTTTTATTTTTCAAAACATGGTGTTTGAAGTATTGATCTTAAAAAATATATTTTTGGATATTTCATGGCCACCTTCGTAATCAGTGCTTAAAAATACATCGATACACGCTTTTCGGAACTTTTTTACCGGTACCGGCAGAGAACTTGTTCGCTGAATCGGCAGAGGATCCTATTGCTGGTAGCGGCAGAGTATCCACAGCAAATTACTTATCAATGGAGGAAAAATAGCTATTTCAGAAAACATCCATTTCTTTTGCAGTTCTCCATTCTCAAACATAACAACAAAAAGGAAAATCATATAATTATTATTTTACTCAAAATTCCAGTTTAATTTCCTGTTATTTCTCAACATCGTTCGAGTACTTTTCTTGAAATTGAAGACATCCGTTTTTCTTCAAAGGAAAAAAATGCAGTACAGGTAAACTTTTGAAATTTTAATTGTATAATAGTTACATGTAAAACAATATTATTTAGAAAATATAGGTTTTCAATATTAAATAACACAAAAATTCAATTTCAGGAAATGGGCCAGATCAAGTTTAATATTGGTCCCGTTACTGGGAACGCATCATACATTTCTTATTGGACTATCCTATTCCAAGGACCATCGAGTCGAACTTGTGTGGCTCTTTTTTGATCTACTTTTTGGGTCATTTCAAGTTACTGTCACTTCAAGTATTTCAAGTATTTGAAAATCATTCAGAAGAATAATGTTTGGTTACATAATATTTATATTGGGATGCATATTGTTTAGACTGTACCAATATTTTTGGACGAATTCGTGAAATAAGTGTGACTGAGTCATTGGTCAACCAAAAAAAAAAAAAATATATATATATATATATATATTCTTGCATCAAACCTAATTTTTCTAACTGATTTTCAGGCTCTTCGTTGTTATGGACTGAAGATATTTACTAATATACTGTTATTTTTTATTCCAGGGCAGCTTTATTGCACTTCTCTATTGCTTTTTGAACAGTGAAGTAAGGGCAGAAGTAAGAAGATCATGGAAGGCTCGCAAGTCAAACAAAAATGTAGAATTTTTGCATTTGAAAAATCGCAATTCTTTCAGTTGGTTGACTTTTAAATCCAACTCATTTAAAAATTACGAAAGTGGTAAGCTGAACACAATTAGCATTTGAAAATGTATAAAGTAAACAAATAACTTTCAAAACAACTGTCAGCTTTTTGAATGACAATTTTTGAATTTGTTTCAAGATTTCAATATAATATGTATCCGTTGTTGATTGTAACAATATTTTACGATTTTGCTTTGGTTAATTCAATTTCAGTCTTTATTTACTTTTTATAATTTTATTTACAAATATGTATTTATAGTCCTCGATTTTCATGCAGACCTTATAATGTTTTTTATTGTATCTTCATAAAACTGTAAAGCTCTACAAAAATATATAATGTGCAGTTAAATTGATAATAAGGTCAGACAATGTAATGCATATGTAAATATAAATATAAGATTAAGGCACTGACTAGTATTACGGAATTTTCGAAAAACTAATCGGTCAAGTATAGCGCTAGGGTTAGTATTACGGAATTTTTCGTAACGATAGCCAATTCGTAAAATCAAATCATTTTAGTTGTAATTATTTATAAGTTAACAGCTGTTGATAATATGAAGTTTTATGTTTTATCACCATTGTAGCAATATTGATTTTTCACGCATATTATTGTTCAATGCTGCCATCTATCTTGAAATTGAAACATCTCTTGTATTTGATTTTTTACTTAAACAATGAAATGAAAATTCAAAAATTTCAAAAACTTTTGAAATGTTAAAAATTAAAAATTGCAAATCCAAGTTTTTAAAATAAATTTAACAACTTCAATTTATAAGTTCATTTCTGATGTTAGATATTACTGATCACTCGTCAACTTATTTTCTGGAAAAACGAGAAAAAATCTGCCTACGGCCCGGATATTTTCTCGTTTCTCCAGAAAGTTATTTGTCCAGTAATCGGCAATATCTATTATCAGAAATTATTTATTATAATTAATTAATAATTATTCAATTATAAACATTGTATGTTTTCAAATTGAAATAATTAAAATGGTTCCTTTTTAAATTGAACCTTATATATTTCTAAATTCAGCTTTTTCAATAAAGTTTGGGAATCTGAATAATTTTGTGTTTACAGTGTATGAAATTTTAACCTTCAGAACCCTAAAATTTAGTGAATTTTAATTTGAAACGTTTAAAGAGGATTACTTTACAATTAATAATATTAAAAATGGACAATTTTTTAATGAAAAATGTTCAAAATGAATCTAACAACAGAACAGTATTAAACAGGAAAAATTTAATTATTTAAAAATATATTTTTCGTTTGCGGATGTCTATGCAAAAGGATTTGACTAAATTGAAATTTTTAAGTTTTTTTCTGCTTCTGAACTCATCCTTTTTAAAAAAATTTAAAAGTTGTCTGATGTATTTTATTTTTAGTTTTTATCACTTATTATTTTTTATTTTATCTTTTTACAGATGTATTTCAATTTGTAGGGGTTTTCCTTTAAAAACCTTGAGATTTAAAAGTGAAATTTAATGTTTAAATTAAATAATGTTTAACTAGAACATACTTGTTAGAAAACATACATCATTACTTTAACTAAAAACATTACTTTAATTGGAACATACTTTTTAATTAAAACATATTTCAAAAAGTGATTAATAACAAATTTGGATCTCATTTTCGGATGAACAACCTTTGTCTATTAATTTTTTTCGTACCTTGGTCGTTTTTCCACAATTTTGTATTTATTTTTAATATTTTTTTTACGAATAAAACAGAAACTACGCGTCCTATCAAAAAGTGATTGAAAACAAATTTGTGTATATAAATTGTTCGGCTTTCCAAATACTACGAATGGCCGTACATAGAATTTTTAAATCTCAAAGAAATTGTCTCTAAATTTTTGAAAATGCTCTAACGCTTTGAATTTGTATCCAAAATAACTGGCTAATGAACTTGACCTTTAATTTTGGTCCGTAAAGCGTGTGCCAAAGCACAATCCAATCCGAGTATACCTTCTAAAGGTATCGTGCTCACAGCCAGCCATAGACAGCCAGGCATGCATACATAAATACATACATACAACATGCAAACAAACCCATTCATAAAAACCTGTGTTTCAAAACGTAGACATTTGACACAGACGGGGGGCGGGGGGCAAATTGTATACAAATCTAATACCTTCTCTGATGAGCATGTAAAAAGGGGCCTTGTATGAAAAAGTTAAATTTATTTTTGAGGTTAATTTTTGAAGGTCAAATATTTTTTTAATGGTCGCGAATGAAGAAAAAGGCATGAAAAAACTTTCTGAAAGTGTAATACAAAATTTTGTGCTTATTGATATTGAAAGAGTTGAAAATCGACAAAACAGATGGTATTATCTTAAAAACTACTCATCTTTCAACCCAAGCTTTCTTTTTAAAGAAAGAAATATGCCTATTTCCCAAAAAAGCCAAATTTATTTTTGAATTTCATTTTTGAAGCTTAAATATTCATTTTTTCAAAAAATTCTTAGGATTAATGGAAAGGATGTAGAAGCCTAATCGAAGTTGTACTAAAATACATGTTTTTATTGCCATTAGAAGTTTTAAAAATCGCCGAAATAGACAATATCCATGAAAATCTCAAAACTTTCACACTTTTCCCCTCAGTAAATATTTAGCCCAATAACAATTTTTCCCTTACAAACTACTACTCAACCGCATAATACTTTGTCCAAGTTTGATTAAGATCGGACAAATTTGATTAGTTGAGTGGGTTACTCTTGAGAAATAATGGTCCATTTATGGAATAGTCTACAGGAGAAAAGATAATTTTTCGAAATCTGTTTTTGGGTTTTGTGAAAAATTTTGGTTTCCTATCAGGATAACTCATCATTTTTGTCAAATTTGTAAGACATCACTTATAGTCGCCACAGAGGGGTTGCAAGTTTTTTAATATTGAAAATCTAAAAATTTTCCCTAATATGTGTGTCAGAGTTACTGCCAATTTTTCATGTGTACATTTTTAAATGACAATAAAATAATAAAATAAAAATAAAAATTGAATTTTAGAAAAAATAATTTGTGATCAAGTTAGAATTTTTTCTATATATTAAGCTTTTTTGGATTTCGTTAATTGCACACTTATTTAAAAAGTATAAAGTAGGTATTTTTCATGGAATTACGTTGAATGTAAGAAACACCACTATTTTTTTAATGTGAAACCATTTTTTAGCTTTCAGCTAGTGCTTAGGCCACTTCAAAATACATAGTTAAAAATCTAAAAGTACCATTATTTGTAGTTGTAAATTTTTTATTTAAAGGAATGATACTAACTTTCCTTAATCAAGACGAGAAAAGATTTTTGGAAGTCATTACCATTTTTTTAAATTGAGTGTTCCATTAGCTAAATACAAAAAATGTAATTTTTGTTGATATTGCGAAGGATTTCAATTTAATCAAAAACTATTTTTTCAAAAATATGCTTTCATACTATTATTTGTTATTGAAAACTGTAGACTAATAAATTGGCGAACTATTTATATTTGTTTGTAGGGTTTGAAATTTCTGGTTACGCCAATGTTTGAATGAAGGGTGATTGTGGAGAAGTGATGATAACTCAGGGGGTTGTTGATTTTAAAGTAATGGAGTGTGAACTATCCCACGACATAACCACCATAACTTTATTCATCAGGTGAAAGCCTATTGTGTCTGACTTGTTTTGCTCTCGCCACTATCCAAACGTCGCCATTGTCACGTGTCGACACGTGCTCTTGGTCTATTCTACTCGAAATTATTATAGACTCGTATTTTAAATTCAAACTATACATACAAGCAATTTCTTCGTACTGCAGAAGAAAATTAAAATGTCAACTTTATGTTTCATTTCGGGAGCAAGACATCGTATCAATTATTGGACATAATTAAAGGAGGAACCAGTGAAATTGTCATCCATGTAATTTTTCATGCGTACTCAATATGTATTGTATCCATATTTGAAGCGTGGAAAGGAAAAATGAGGTAACTGACAATTTTAAAAAAATGGGGTTTCTTCTAGAAAATTCTTAAAAATTCAAATACACATCGTGTTAAAAGGATTTATTCGAAATCGTTTTTTTTATGGTAGCAATACCTTAAAGTTTGATTTTCATGTAAATTAAAAATTAAAATTTTTGTGATCAAACTATTTCTTATGATATTCAAAAAAGGCATGTATTTCAATATCTTCATGGTTCAAGAACAAAAAATGTAAATTTTATTATTTAACACTACCTAAACGCGAAAATTGGTATGGTACACTGTGACACCGTCCCATTTAAAATCTATTTTCTCGGAACAAAATAACTATTTCCGATAAAACTTTTTTTCTTCGTGTTTATCAACTCTAAATCTCGGGGACTTGTCACCATTAAAAAAAATTAATAATCTTTGATGATTTTAAGACGCTTTTCAGAAACCATGAAATTCTAACCTCAAAACTAGAACTTAATTTCCTCGGAACTAAATAATTTTTTTATCAAACCTTTTCGCTTGTATTCAGTAACTCAACATCTCGGGGATGGATCATTATTTTATTTTTTAATTGAGTATTTAAATTTCTTATCACTGTCTCAATTCACCTCGGACAGGGTAAAAAAAGTGTCAACCCGACATTATCACCTTCGAACAATATTTTCTCATAACTGAAAGCTTCTTTTCAATCAAAATTTGTTGGTACCGATTAAGCAGTACGTAAGTTCGAAAGCAAACAATTTTTTTTTAATTAAGATTTCGATTTCACACAATGTTTTTTCGCTTTCCTGCACAATCGCTATTTGGTCAGTTACCCCCTTTTGCCTTTCCATTGTTCATTTGTTCGACTCAATATTTTGCATTTGTAATCAAGTGAAAATAAATAAATAAGTAAATAAAGTGAATATTTAGTGGACATTTTCGGCTAATTTTATCAGTGAAATAAAATATTTTCCTTTTTTCATTTTCCTTTTACAATCTTTTGTAAAGTTATGTATCAATATTCTGTAATAAAAGTTTTGCCACAGATATGTTTTATAAATTACTTAACAAAATGGATATTCCACAATAAGACTAAAAATATTTATTTTCAAAATATATTACAACAGATAGCCAAAAATTGAAACGAATAACATATTTCCACAGTAAATTGAAAATTAGTATTGAGTACTTGCGCACGCCTCTGAATCTGTGATACCAGGATATAGATTTCTCAGAGGCTCAGGTGTGCGTCGAGACGCATCTGCGGCCCGTCTTGATAAGTACAGATTCGGTTTTTCCAAAAGTTTACTGAGAAAACTGATCGTCTTCAAAGCATTTTAGATTCTGAATGAAACACAAAAAATTGTAATAAAATTTTAGATTCAATAATATCTTAACAAATTATTCACTTTAATATGCTAATCAAAATTAATTAAAATGTTTACAATTATGGCGGGTCCTGATAATTTAGAGAAATCATAAATTCAAGATATTAATACTAAATTCGGAATTGTTTTACAGAAATTATAAGTTATACTAATTAGTATATTGTAATAATATTATTAGTTAGTAATAATAAAAATTATAGTTAAAAAAAAATTTAATTATAATTAATGCCTGCACCATGGAAGCTATCAAATTTTCTTCAAATCCCTTATAAAACTAATTTTCTTTTCTTTACTTTGGGAGTCTTCTTATGTTCTAAAAATCTTTCAAAGATATAGAAGTGAAGATGCAGCCATCATTTAATTAAAAAATCTCAGTTTTCAAAAAAGAATTAATATTAAAAGCATTCTAAAAATTGAAATGGTAAATAAATATTTATAGCGTAAAGATACTAATCAACGAGCACGTTCTTCTTGTCGATTTTGAAGATTAAATTCTTAATTACTTAATGATACTTAATTTTTATGATTTAGAGGCCTAACTAAGACTTATTTAATGCCTATTGTTACAAGAAAAACAGTTTTCTCGAAAAAAGTTCCCATTCGGTAATTGTTTCCTTCATCCTATGTTTTTTGTTCGAGATAGCTTAGAAGGTATAGAAAAAAAGACAGTACCATTTTTCTTAGCACTTAATTTGAATCAATGAAATTTCACTGGCGACAATACTGAAGTTTCACTAAGTATATATTAGAGAAAAAAGATATGTTAATTTGACAGGGATCCTGCGTTAAAATAGGAATTTACTTTTATGTAGAATTCACAGACTTTTTGATAGATTTACAGAATTTTCAGTAAAACTAAAGATTCACGAATATTCTATGTAAAATGTATTGAAATCTTCTGTCAAGATAATATCTCAAAAATGTAAACTTGAAACAAAAAATCTTCAAGCTGTGCAGAAAATGTCCGTGCATTTGTAAAAAACCGCCGCAAACTAATTTGGACGCTTTCATTATTGTTTTGCATATATTATTGATGGGGCCATCCATAAATTACGTGACGCTTGGGTGGGAGGGGGTGGTCAAGCCTAGTGTCACATAATGGCGAAAAACTACGGGGAAAAGTCGGAAAAAGCGTTACATACAGGGGGAGGGGCGGCGGTCAAAATTGTCAGAAAATTGCGTAGCCGGACATTTTATAAAAACTATTACGCAAAAATAGTGATCATTATTGAGTGTGATCTGGAATCAACATTAATAAATCAAATTAATTAAATTTATTAAAAATTAATTTGAATACAAAAAACTTGTGGGACAGACTCTGTAGTAATTTTTAACATTTTTAACTCTAAAATGTTGAACTCTACTCTTAATTTTGATCTTTTTCAACTCAATATAAGTGCTACCTGTACACGGAGAAAAATGGATGTTTAAATGTAGATGTTCAAATGGTAAGATTGTACCGCCTGACATGCAGATATTCATGCCGAACATCTACTATCTTTTTCAGATGTTAGGCGTAAAAATATTCTTATGTTAAACTGAAACACATTCAGATGTTAAAATCGTCTTAGCGCATGTGCATCGCGCATTGGAATTTTTAGGACTATATTTGACGGCTATATATTTTCGATATTACAATTATAGAGTATTAAAATTTGGGAAAATTTCCAAAGGATCATAATTAGCTATCCCTAATTGAAATCGGATAACGACTTTTGTCTGTCTACACGACGGAACAAGGTTCTTAAGTTTGAGGTTATATTGACTTGAACACATTTGACAAAATGTTTGTAAATTAAAAATAAAATTTGAGTTTAAATAACAGAAAATAGATAGAATTTCAAATGCTGATCACAGATCATTCGTGTTCAGCTTACTTACCCGTTTTTATTGTTTATTTTGAAGATTTTAAATTACAAATATTAAACATAACCTCAAATTGACTGAATGTATCATCTGATCGATATTTCATACCATTTATCTGTTTTTCGTTTATCTCACTTTTTAATATCTCCAGATACTAACTTTGAACATCTGGATTGCTGTCCTGCAGTTAAAAATAACATATATTTACCCTGAAGATCTAGATGTTACGTTTAAACAATATTTAAGAAATGCTGTTAATATTATTTAGCAATTTTTCGTTTTAAATTTGTAGGTTGAAACAGGTGCGTAACAGGATATTTTGCGTAATTTTTTACTTATCATTTAAAAACGAAGTCTTATAAATTTGGGAACGTTACTAAATTCTGTTTTGATATAAGTACTTAGTGAGAGAATTGTTGAAAAGATATATTATTCAAAGAAAAAGTGAAAATTGACTAGGACTTGAAGAGGTCAACTTTTTGGCAATCACCCTTATGTTACAGATAATTTCAGATAATTATTTATATAAACAAATTATTGAGTCAGAGGGGGTTAAATAGGGAATTTTGAATTATAAAAGGGAGTCTAAGGGGATGAAAAACGCGATTTTTGATTGTAAAAGAAGGCTGAGGGGATGGAGAAGGTGATTTCAGCTGCTTATTATTATTTATTGTTTATTATTTATTCATAATTCTGTATTATTATTTATTGTTAAAAATATTGGTGTATTTTGAAACATGAGAGTTTTTCTATTATAAACGTTAAACAAATTGACATATTTCTATACATCATATAAGTTTATTTGATCATAAAGGCCTGTTATATACATGAATCGATTTATCTCATAATGACGAATAAATTTAGTACTTATAATATTGCTATATTCCGAAAACTAAGAAAGTTTTTCTCTTACAACGTTAGAAAAATGTACAAGTCTGTACATATCATAACTTCATTTGGTCATAGAGTTTTTCTAAATACATCTATTAATTCATCTTCTCAAAATGAACAAAACTGACATATTTTTGTTGCCATATTCCTAATACAGAAAAAATTTGTAATATTCTTTAAGAAAAATGTTGTATGGAGATAGCTATAAACATTTTATCGAATTATATCAACTAAATGCGATCCCGTGTTTTAAAAAAAATCGGTTTATAGTATGTGGTATTTTACTGCCAATACTCTGATCAAAATTCTTAACATGTTCGAATTTTTCAAATTCTTTTTTTGGGAATTTTTAAGATATTCAATTCATCAACCTCAAGATTTTTTCTTAAAAAGAATATATTTTATTAAAATCTACGTATGAAAAGCTTGTTCCTAAATATAACCACAATTGCAAAAAAGCCACTTAAAAAACGATTTTTGAGAAAAATATAAAATTGAGAAACGATTTTTGAGGAAAATACAAAATTGAAAAAAAGAATTCTTATCTTATCCGATTCTAAACTTCATTAATTACGGGCATTACTTAAAACTACAATCCCTCCAAATTGTATAACTCTAGCTCAACTTATTTTCACGTTATCATAAAAAGAATATTGTTGACGCACACACGGACATTTGTTAAAACCTCACTTTTGGACTCCTGAGGTCCAATTAATTCAAAATATGTCAAAACACTATGTTCGAAAATTTTACTAAATATTCTGTAAACTCTAAACGAGTTTCCTATTTTAACAGAAAATTCTGTAAATTTAGCAGACTGTACAAAAAATAATTCTGCATATACCAAAAATAAGATGATTTTCCGAATATTTTTTTTCCTTATTTGTGCGTCTTAAAATGCAACAAAAGCTATAATTTTTTGTTGGAAAAGAGAATAGAAACTTTAATTTGTATAGGCATGACTGACTATTATACAAAATCCTATGAGAATTTAAATAAAAGTTTAAACTTTTTAGCACTATCCACAAATTTAGAAAGTTTTTGCGCAACATCAATACTGAGAGGAACATGAATTACCCCGATGTAATGGCGACAAGGGTGGAGGACGTACTAAAATTCGAGGAACGAATCGCGATTGGATGATGCAGGGGATGCTGTGAATCAAGGGCGTGGCTTTTGGGGATGAAACCACCCCCTCAGAAATTTGCTCTTAGGTTCATAGTATCATTCTGACTAGATTCTTATCGGACGTGTTTTCTGAACAGAGAAAACGAACTTTCATAAAAGTGATATTTCTCTATAAAAAAAAACGTTTTTATTATATTAATACATTTTCTCATATTTCTAACAAGAACGGGTTGAAAAGCGAATTGTGATAAGTACCATGGCTTTTTAGGAAAATTAATTTCTACATGACTTGAAGTGTTAATCATAAAATATTTGTACACATATTGCGGATTATGGAGTGATTTTATTCCGTAAATAGTGGACTAAGATTGAATCAACAGTTGCAAATTCTGCATATAAACTAGGTATGAAAAATTAAATTTCATTAGTAACGAAAAACAAAAAATTTTTGAACGAATGTTTTTAGTTTAATCTGAACATACCGAAAAATAAATTTTATATTCGCATAAAAGATAATAAGGTTAGATTGCAGAATAGGGGCGTCACCCCTATTTTGGCTGAAAACAATTTTTCATTCGACAAGAAAGTATCAGAATCTTTAATTAAACGATAAATGAAGCGATTTGACAAGGCAAAATTTTAAAATTATTGTTACTTTTTTTACTACGATGTCTCAAATATGGGGCTGTCACGATATCGGAATGATCATATTATGATCGACATTATTAACATTAGTTTTGTAACCCGTCAAAGGGGTGCCTTCCCGCCTACACGAGACGTTGGAAAGAGGTAGGGATTTGACCAACATTATTTTTGTGACTGGTCAAAGGGGTTTTAATTAATTATTTACAGTGTTTCTGGCAGTACGGATGTTTAAAAGCACCTAAACGGTGATTTAAATATGACCATGCCAATATCATGACAGACCCATATTTGAGAGATCGTAATAAAAAAAGTAACAATAATTTAAAACTTTTGTCTCCTCAAATCGCTTAATTTACCGTTCAATTAAAGATTCTAATAGTTTGTTTGCCGAACAAAAAAATTTTCCTGCCAAAACAGAGGTGACGCCACTATTCTGCAATCGCACCGATAATGAAGTATTGAGAAGGGAAAATAACAATTTAATGTTAATTTTAATGCAAAATAATAATTTGAAAACTCTTTTTCTGGCAATGTTGACTTTGTCCGGTGAAAAGATCATAATGTTTTACAGGAAAGTAAACATAATCATTTGTATTTCTAAATTATTAACAGCTGTTCTTAATTTGCTTTTTAAGAAGAAACTTTTACCGAAAAACATCACGTTTTGTTTTATTCCAAACCGTGATGAACCTTCTCAAGTTAATAAAATTCCGAGAAAATAATAATCGCTAAAAGAAAGGGTTGCTAATTCGATAATAAATCCAGCAAATATTTAGCCACTATACGTGCTCTCAGGATAAAGTTAGCACTCTTTCCCTTATGCCACAGGGTTCGCGAACGATTCCCAAAGGAGCATTATATTTCTCTCTTTGATTCGAAAAAAAATCTAGAAATGTCCTTTCGTAGCCAATATGCTATATAATTCAAATAATGTGATCCCATTTTCTCTAACACACACTTGGTGGCCTTATTAATTATTGACAGATAAGTCTCGAGACTAAATCTACCCTCGTTTCTTCAGATTTTTATGGTAAACCAAACATTTATATGTAAGAGTACCTTTTCCATTTAAATATTTTAAACGGATTTAGAGAGGGTCAGCATCAGTTTTACGAGAAAACAATCGCTTAAAAAATCTATACCCTGAATTTTGTGAATTTTTAAAAAAGAAATGGAGTGAAGGGTTTTTTGTAAATAAGAATGGAGAATAATACATTGCAATCAGAACAGTTGAATTATATTAAAATTACAATTATATTATATTAATTTATATTTATTGAAAGCTAAAGTCGCTAATATTGGATAGTTTACATTAGGTTACCCAACAAAAATTTGTATTTTTGAATTTTGCAAAAGCTAATCTTTGAAGCTACCCCCGAAATTTCTTCCTTTGGACTTGAAAATACTGCCATAAATTTTCCTTTATTTGAAAAAAAATGCTTCAGAGGTTCCGCTGGGCCGTTGCAGGCTTGCTAAAAAATACTTTCGTGCCTAAAAAGAATCCTTTATTTATTGACTAATAAGCTATACATTTTATGAAACAAACAAAAACAAATTTGAAGTTATTATCACACTTAAAATACAAAAATTTGTAATTTCATTACAATTAAGGAGTTGGGTGAAATAAAAGCCTACTTGCATTTTCAAAAGTAACTTGTTTTTCATTCTTTCTACATAACTTCATGGAGAGCAAATAAAAACTAAGCGACTTTTGAAAATACAAGTAGGCAGGTATTGCACGCAACGGTTCAATTAATGATCTGAAATGGCCCTTAAACATTTTTTCCCTGGAATAATATGCACAGTATATCTTCTACAATATGTAGAGAATATTTTCCATATTGAATAAATCAAAATTATTTATACCGGATGAAGGAAAAAATCTTGAATTTCGAAGTACACATTATATGCACATATTTTATATTTTAAAGATTCCTATAGTATTTTAGAATGTATTTTCAGCTATAATATACCTGAAAGGGCTGTAGACTAGTGAATTAATGTCCATTTTTATGCAATTCTACGTTTTTCAAAAGTAAAACGTGATATCAATTAGAAAAGGAGATTTGCGTTTTGCAGTATGGTAAAATAATATACATTACACGTAAACACGATAATAGAATTAAAATAATACAAAAAAAAGTCAAATTTTTAAGATTTTTGGCTTATATAATTTTAATTCTATTATAATTTTCATATTATATTTATATATAATTTTACCCTAATGTACAAGGCACACTTCCTATTCTTATTTATATCATGTCTTATTCTTAAAAATTAAAAATGTAATCGGTAAGGAAAACTTATCACAACTTTAGGTTTAGGGTCGATTTCAGACAATTAATTGTAATGCGATTTAAAATTTTAATATTCTAAGCCTGATAATATCCTCAACAATGTTCTTTCTTGTTTCATAGATTTTAGGACTTATCTCTCAATAAATAACAAAAACTTTCTAGGAGTGAAAGAATTTTTTAGTCTTACGTTTGTGCTTTCAATAAAATAAGAAAATTCATTTTAAGGCCTAAAATGCTCTAGGGGAACCTCCAAACAATATTTTAAACATAAAATAAAATTTATCGCAGAATTTTTTCATCGAAAGGAAGAAATTTGAGGGGTAAATTAAAAAATACAAATTTCTATCGGGCACATATTTAATAATAAAACTCAAACTATATTTCAATTTGAAACGAATTGGACATGGTTGCATACCAAAACTCGATACTTCAACTTTCAAACACGTAAATGTCAAAATGTTTCAAGTTTTTTTTTAATTTCCAGCGAATTAAAATTTTTTTTTCGATTTTAAAGAGATGATAGCATTTTTTAAATAAATCACAAATAATATTCCAGCCATCCTTTACGCTGACCAAAAATTCAGAAAAATGTGTTATTTAAAATTTGAGTAATACATTTTCAAGGTTGAAAATTTCTAAAAAACGGCCTATTGAAAATCTTCTAACTTTCACAAAAAAATGTCTCGAATTCTTTTAAAATGCACAGAAAATTAAAAAAAAAATGGGAAAAATAAAATGATCGGAGTTTTGTTGAAAAATATCCATTTTTGAAAGCTATACGAGATACGGAAAAATTCTATATCTACATTATTTTTACAAAAGTTCTGTAAAATTTCCTGTTTGTTCTATTTAATATTTCGCAATTTTTCCAAATTTGTAACAAAAACATTGTTTTAAATTTGAATGAAAGTTAAACAAATTTCAAATTACAAATTGTACCATTTGCTTGGCTGATCAATTTTGGAAATGCATTATTCTAGAAAAATATTGTAATATTATTGTATAATGATTGAGGATTAAATAAGTAAAAAAGTTATTTTTTTTAATCAGTTAAAATAATGGAAAGAGAGGTTTTGCTTCCAATACCTGCCTGCTGCAATTTGAGCCTTCAGGCTCGTAGAAGGTGTGTATTTTCATGCATAATTTCTATTTGGATTTTGTTTAAATAAACTCTAATTATATACTTGAACTATTAAATTGCATATCGAACCTGGATTACAAGATAATTTTTTTTTGCACAGGGACAGAGAAAATTCAATGGCGAATGGTCATAATACTGTAAATAGTATCAATTCTGGTTCAGGAAGTTTGTCCAGAGAAGAAAGAAGACGCCGACGAAGAGCTACTCAGAAATATAGAACAGCACATGCAACACGGTACATAATTTTGCCTTGAAAATTATTTTTTAGGGAAATCGGTTTTAAAATATATAGAATTTCTTGAATTACACATTTTTGAATTGAATTTTGTTAATAGAGAACGAGTGAGAGTGGAGGCCTTCAATCTTGCATTCGCCGAACTTCGGAAACTGCTCCCAACTTTGCCGCCGGACAAGAAACTCTCCAAAATCGAAATTCTTCGACTAGCAATTTGCTACATTGCATACCTCAATCACGTTCTCGAAGCGTAATTTCTCATTTGAAAACTTGAATTCGCAAATTGCAAAGACTCAATGCGATTTCAAAATGTCGATGTGCAATATAAACAAAAATCCAAATATTAAACTATAACTTCTTTTCTCTTTGTAAATATATATTAATTTTATTTCCAGTAAGTTAAATTATTTTATTTAAATTTATTATATTTAAATATTGTAACCGAATATTGTATGAATGCTTAAACTTTTAATGTGAGTATTATATATAAGATCATGAAGTGTAGGTGACAAATGACGTATGGATGTAGATAATGTATCTGTCTTTCCTTGCTAAAAATATTACGTAATTTGGAATAAGTGATCCATTATCCTTAATTTTCTTGCCAATTCTATGTGGACAGTAGAGGAAGACAGTAGTGAGGTCCGCTTATCGCATATGCTCGAGGAACCTCTTAAACCCATTTGGACACGTGTTAGGATCCTGTACTAACTGGGTGCAGTCCCTCGGGATCACTCACTCGGGACTAAGTGAAAAAGAATAGGATTACTGGAAGCCAACTTCACGGATCGACGCCCCTTGCAATCAATTCCCTAGTGCACCACCGTCCACGTGATCACCATTCCCCATCTAATTATTTCGCCATCGTTTCTTACTTTCGAATTGAGAAGAAGAGATCCTATTATTCTGATATCTTCCTTTTTACTTTACAATGGTCATGCGTTTTAAAATTTTATGTCGGCCCGCCGAAATTCCCGACGAATAGCCGGAATGTTTCGATCACAAGTAGTCAATTAATTTTATTTTGATGGGCTAACATTTCACTGATGTATAAGGTCCTTAAATTTAAGAGCCTTCTATACATCAGTTTGAATAATTTTCATATTTGGACGTATCTCTAGAACCTTTCACTTTTATGTCCCTCAAAGATATCTGAGTAATTTTAGTGAATTAAAAATACATTTTTATTTCGAGGTATCTATTGTAGCGTAAGGTATGCCGCTAAAATGGTTTCAAATAGATTAAGTCAGATTTCATCTTGTCTCCATGAACATTTTCTCATACTTTATATGTATGAATTAAAACTTTTGGCTGATTCAACAAAATTTCGGTGGGTCAACCAAATATTTCGCTGCCCATATGTAATGGGATTCTTTTTTTATGAAAAAACAAGGCAAAATTATAGTTGTATATATTGGGGTGGATCACTGACTTTTTTACGTGCTCCACTAACTATAGATTTTGTAGCAGATTTCTATGTATTTTTATAATCCCTGTCCACGACAACATGATCTTTATGTATGGTTTCCATGAGGGGTGACACACTTGTCGATCCACCCTTCCAACCCTCCCATAAATCTATGCAGCGTATCCCTTAAGTGTTATTTACATGTATACATGTGTTCCACCAAGCAAATCCCCTAGCCTACAAACTTTAACGAATGGACCATGCAAATGATCCTGAGCTTTAAAGTATTACTCAGAAAAAACACCCACATTTAGAAATATTTTCATCTACACCTTTTTATCAAGAATCCATTTAGCGTATGTGATTTGACTAATTCTGAATTAAAAACCTCATTTTTCTTTAAGATCAGTTTTTTATATTGATTTAATTTTCATATAGACTAAAGCTATCTGCAAATAAAAAAATAATCCAGAGGATTCTTATCATAAACAAAACATATAAGGGAGGAGATCAATGTATACAGTAGATAATGATTTACAGTGTTCAATCTTAGTTAACTGGAAAAAAATGTTGACATTCTTCTAGTATAACATTTCGAACATTTCAAGGGTTAAATACATAAAAAATTCGCCAATTATTAAGAATAGGAATGTTTTTATTTGTCTGAAAAGTTTTATTGAAATATTATTATTAATTAATATGTCAGAGCAAAAAATTAACTTTTGACCTGAAACCAAAAATTTCGCCTTTTCTTTATTCGTGTTTATTGTAAATACTAAACAAAAAAAATGTAAATTTTTAGTTTTTATAGGGCCCAGAAATTTTAGTTGCTTTTGGGAGTAACTCGCAAAAGATATCATTTTTGAGGACTAACCCGGTTAAACAAATGTTTGTATGGGATTGATCTAGACTAGATTGTAGAAATGCATCTGGAAAATTTTATAGGAGTCGTCTCTCATATACTACATATAGTATAGTAAAAGTGTGGCAAATGAGACGACCCCGTACTTGATGTAAATTTGAATAAAGTATAGTGAATGTATATTATATATACAT
>JAABKJ010006902.1:0-21482 GCA_011634705.1 Andricus grossulariae
CCTGACCAGATTTCAAATCCGCCCTTCAACACCCCATTTTCTATGTTTCTACATTCGCGACCCTTTTTCTTCGTCTCTGGTATGCATAAAATGTCTAGTTTCCTTACGTGCATATGAAATCTTAGTAAAAAATTATAATTTTCGGATTAGGACAGGGAGTTTCAGTAAAGATATATAATTTTTACGATTGGGACAGGGGATTCTCTAAAAAATTATCAGTTTCAATATGAAACACAGAATTTCGTGAAGAATTATAATTTTAATTTTGGGACAGAGAATTTTAGCAGTGAATCATAATTTTGAATTCGAAAAAAGAAATTCAGTAAAGAAATATAATTTTAACAATTGGGACAGGAAATTCCTATGATGAATAATTATTTTTTCTTTTGAACATGAAATTTTAGTAAAGAATTATAATTTTGAGTTTCAGACAGGGAATTTCAGTAAAGAAATATAATTTTGACTTTGGGACAAAAAATTTTCGTACTGAATTATAATTTTAAGTTTGGGATGAAAAATTTCAGCCAAGAGACATAATTTTAACAATTAGGACTGGAAATTCATATAATGAATGGTAATTTTTGCTTTTGAATAGGAAATTTGAGCGAAGAATTATAATTTTGAGTTTGGGGAAGGGAATTTCAGTAAAGAAATATAATTTTGACAACTGGGACAGGGGATTCCCTCAAGAATTACAATTTTCAATCTTTAACAGGGAATTTCATAAAGAATTCTAATTTCGACTTTGGGACAGAGAATTTCAGTAAAGAATTTCAATTTGGAATTTGGAACAGTAAATTCCAGTAAAGAAATATAATTTTAATATTTGGGACAGGAAATTCCCTTAAGAATTATAATTTTGACTTTGATACAGAGAATTTTCGTAATGAATTATAATTTTAAATTTGGAATAAAACATTTCAGTAAAGAAATATAATTTCGACAATTGGGACAGGGGATTCCCTTAAGAATTATAATTTTGACTTTGGTACAGAGAATTTTCGTAATGAATTATAATTTCAAATTTTCAATAAAAAATGTCAGTAAAGAAATATAATTTTAACAATTAAGGCTGGAAATTCATCAAATGAACGGTAATTTTTGCTTTTGAATAGGAAGTTTGAGTGAAGAATTATAATTTTGAGTTTGGGACAGGGAATTTCAGTAAAGAAATATCATTTTGATAACTGGGACAGGGGATTCCCACAAGAATTAAAATTTTTAATCTTTAACAGGGAATTTCGTAAATAATCATAATTTTGACTTTGGAAGAGAACATTTCAGTAAAGAATTATAATTTGGAATTTGGAACAGGAAATTTCAGTAAAGAAATATAATTTCAAAGACTGAGACAGGAAATTCCTATAATGAATGATAATTTTTGCTCTTGAATAGGAAATTGTAGTAAAAAATTATAATTTTGATTTTAGGCATTATATATATAATTGAATTTCAGTAAAGAAATATAATTTTGACAATTGGTACAGGGGATTCCCTTAAGAATTACAATTTTTACTTTGGGACAGAAAATTTCAGTAAAGAAATATAATTTTAACAATTGGGACAGGGAACTCCTGCAAAGAATTATAATTTTGACTTTTAAACACAAAATTTTAGCAGCGAATGATAATTTTGAGTTTGGGACAAGGAATTGCAATAAAGAAATGTGATTTTGACAATTGAGATTAATAATTTTTTATTATATATAATAATATTTTTTTCCCCCTTTGGAAAGGGAAATTTTGGAAAATAATGTAAATTATGATTTATAAAAGGGAATTTACAAAAACAATCCCTGTTTAAAATTTTTATTTGTAATAAACATTTTTCCATTCGAACTATAATTTGCCTAAAATTGTTTCTCTTGTCTAAGAAATCTTTTTTGATTCAAGATTTGTTTTTTCATTTGAAAACTCATCTTTTTTGGTGGAAATTTAATATTTTTTTATTGAAATTATGACAATTTTGTTTAGGCTCACAATTTTTGTTGTTGAGGATTCAACTTCTTTGGTTGAAAATTCAACTACTTGATTAAAAGTTAAACAACTTTGTTAAAACTTCACTTGTAGAAAATTCATGTATTTAGTTGAAAATAAAACAATATATTTGGTTGAAAATTGAATATTCGTTAAAAATTCATATTTTAGGGTTGAAAAAGTAAACTGTTGTATAAAATTCCTCTCCTTTGGAAAATATTTAATCTTTTTTGGTGAAAAACACAACTGGTTAAAAATAAATCTTTTTTGTTCGATGATTCAACTATTTTGTTGAACATTTGTATTTTTTTGATCAATTCAACTGTTTTTTTATTAAAAATAATAATCTTTTTGGATTAATATACTAAGTATTACATTTTTCGTTGAAAATTCGTCTTTTTTATTTGAAAATTGAACTGTTTGGTTGAAGATTAACTTTTTTGTTGAAATTTTGATTTGCCATGTCCGAAATATTCAAAAACCCTGTTGAATTCTCTCGAAAATCTTAGGAAAGATATATTTATATAACTATGAAAATAATTAAACAAATAAACAATTTTAAGAATTGAAATGAAGAATAAAAATAAAGATTAAGATTTTTACTTCTTGTAAGAAAATATACAGAAAAAAAAAGAAAATATACAGAAAGAAACTGCTTTGCTACCGATTAGGGTGCTTGAATAAACCACTCTAAATTCGAAATGTAAACGAAAGTATCAAGAGGCTCAGCCTCTTCACTTTCGACAACGAAACACATCGATCATTTTCGACTTTGTCGCGTCATCCAGCCACTGTAAATTCACGTATCGATTCACGGCTGTCAGTAGCAGGATAATTAATAAATGTTTTACAAAACTACTCATGTTCTCCTCAGATAATGAGATAATCACCATCATTTTTTATAATTTCGATCCAAGAATTCAGATCACATACAGGGTTTCTACAAAATCCCAATTTCGAAATTCCCTGACTTTTCACTCTAGATTTAAATCAGTCAAAATTTGACTGATTAAATTAATCAAGTATGCCTTGACTAAATAATCAGTCATTAAAACTAACGAAATAGTAATTTTAAAAGATGAATCAGTCGATATTGGACTGAATCAAAAAGTCGCTTGAAATTACTGATTTTCATTCGATATAAGTGATTGATTTGCCAGCTATATTAAAATAGTACAAATATTTTTGTATTTAAATTCTTTATTGACCTCCTAAATTTTGATAAATTAATCAAACTAATCACAAATCACTGGTTAACACATTAAAAGTTAGAGATTAGATCAATCAAAATGACTAATTTGATTTATGAAGGTTACTGGTTATATCATTGAAAATTATTGATTTAATTAGTGAAAGTGACTGATTACGTCATTTTAAGTTACTGATTTAATCAATGACTGTTACAATTTAGATTATTGTAAATTACTGATTCGGTCAGTATAGATGTTCCTGATTAGATAAATTTGTTTTTATTGGTACAAAAAAAATCTTCATGGTTCAAAATTCAACTCTGGATTGAAAGTTGAACTAATTTGTTCATAATTCTTGTTTTTTTTTTCATTTGAAAATAAATTTTGTTAACTGGTTTTTGGTTAAAAATGTCCTTATTTGGTTGATTTACAAAACAAAGTCTTTGGTTGAAAATTAGTTGTTTTTTTTTAATTAAAAATTGATTTTCATATCAAAATTTGAATTATTCCACTTTTGGTTAAAAAACTATCCTTTTTAGTTAAAAATCAACTATTTCGTTGAGGATTTAACTATTTTGTTAAAAATTCGTTTTTTTGGTTGAAAATTTGTTGTGTGCTTGACTTTAAAATTAATTTTTCAAACTGAAAATATTATTTTTTTATTTTTGGTTGGAAATTGATCTTTTTCAGTTGAAAATTCAACTATTTTGTTGAAATTTCATGTATATTTTGTTGAAAAATCGTTTTTTTTAGTTGAAAATATATCTTGGTTGAAAATTCGTTTTTTTATTGAATTCGACTGTTTTTTATATAAAATTAAAAGCTTTTTTACCATTCTTTTTTGAAGTATCAACTGTTTTTTATTAATTTTTTAACCCTTTTTCGCTGAAATATCAGCTCTTAAATTGTTTGTTGAAAATTAATCTTTTTTTAATAAAAAAAATCACTACTGTTGAACTATTTTGTTGCAAATTTCTTTTTTTGTTTGAAAAATCGTTTTTTTCTGGTTGTTAAAAATTAACTTTTTTGTTGAAAATATATGTATTCCATCCATGGTTAAAAATTGAACCTTTTCAATTGGAAATTCATCTATTTTGTTAAAAGTTTATGTATTTTGTTAAAAACTCGTCTTTTGTGGTAGAAAATTATCTTCTGAGCACAAAATTAATTTTTTTTTAAATTTAACTACTTGACTGAAAGTTTAACAACTTTGCAAATACTGTTTTTTTATTCCAGATTCATCATTTTATTTAAAAATTTATCTCTTTGCTTATAAATTGATTTGCAGTTGAAAATTCTTGTTTAAACATACTAATTTCCCTACGAAAAAGAGGATTTTCAACAAAATAGTTACATTTTTAGCAAAAGAAATTAAGTTTTTAATAAAATAATGAATCTTTAACCAAGAAAATGAATGTTTAACCAAATATTTGATTTTCAATCCAAAATATGAATTTTCTACCAAAAAAGACGAGTTTTCAGCAAAATACATGACATTTAAACTAAAGAGATCATTTTTCAACACAAATAAATGAGTTCAAATTTGAGTTAGAAAATTAAATTTTTAACAAAAACGAATTTTCAACTAAAAAAGATCGTTAAAAAAAGTAGTTGAAATTTAAGTTAGAAAATAAAATTTTGAACAGAAAGAAACGAATTTTCAACAAAATAGTTTAATTTTCAAACAAAAAAATGAATTTTTAACCAAAAACAGAATAACTGAATTTTCAGAAATAAAAATAATATTCGAAAAATTAAAATGAATTTTCAACAAAATGGTAACATTTCTAACCAAATAGACAAATTGTGAACCAAAATGAATAGGTAAATTTTCATTTAAAGGAGTGAATTTTTAACTAAAATGATTAATCTTCAACCATAAAATACATTTTTAACCAAATAGTTTAATTTTGAACGCAGAGGATTCATTTGTTACCAAAAAAGACAAATTTTTAACAAAATATATATATAACCAAAAAAATCCTATTCAACAAAATAGTTAAACTTTAGACAAAAAAAAAAGTTTTCTGTTACTAAAATAATGCAAATTCTAATAAAACAGATGAATTTATCAACGAAGATAATTAAATTTCTTTCAACAAGATAAATTATCTATAAAAAATGGAATAGTTAACTTTCAGTTAAAGAAGTGAATTATCAACTAAAATTCTGAATCTTCAACTAAAAAAATGAATTTTCAACCAAATAGTTGCATTTTTAAACCAGAAGATTACTGTTACCAAAAAACACAAATTTTCAACTAAAAAAGATAATTTTTCAACTAAAAATAGAATAGTTAAATTTTCAGTTAAAAAATTAAATTTTAACCAAAAGCATCCTTTCCAAAAAGATAGTTACATTTCAAACAAGACAAAAGGGTTTTTTTTTTTACTAAAATGACGAATTATCCACCCCAAAAAAATGTTTTTTAAAGACATTAGTTCCACATTCAACATAAGTATAGTGAAATTTTAAACCAAAAAAACACGAATTATCATCAAAATAGTTGAAATTATTCACCCAAAAGATTATTTTTACAAAAAAGAAAAAAAACGGATTTCATCTTATTGTGGATATTGGCAAAGTCATACAGACGCAGTGACTTGATCCTTTTATCAAGATGACAATTCTTATTGTTATGCAAATTTTCGAAGTTGAGCGCGATAACAAAACGTAAAAATATAGTGAATTGTGGTACTTTTATAAAATTCCATTGTATTTCTATTGGGACATTTTATGGTTAAAATATGTTTTCAAATGTATTAGATAATTTTGCAAATTTTTATGAATGAATTCCGAAAAAAATCTAGATATAAAATTTAGGATTTTACAAAATTATCTAAGCACTAATTAAATTAACTTTTTTTTTAACTTTACAGCGCGTAGACAATTTAACAAAAGATCTTCCCAGCAGTCCAGCACGCTTCCTGATTCTTCGAGATATAGCATAATTTCTTCCAAGAAATAACCAGTAATTAACAATTAAGTTAATTAGTTCGATAGTTGTAATTTACATACTTAATTAATCATTAGGGGTAAATAATCTCGTAAATCTAATTGCTGCAATTTTTTGAATTAATTTGAAATCTGTTGCTGCAGAAATTTCTACAATATATACCCTATATTTGAATCAGTAAAAAGTCACTGATTCGAAGAAAAAAATAATGGTATTAGAATGACTGTACTGATTCAAATAATGCGGATTCTTCTTTGGCTAAATCAGTCAAGAGTGACTATTCGAATCACTCAATTTGACTCACTGATGGAATCAGTCATTTCAAATGATCCAATCTGTGGAATTTTCAAGTAAAGAAAGGTCTATTTTCAAACGAAAGTTGAATTTTCAACTAAAATGAATAATTTGCAACACAAAATATTTTTCAACTAAATAGTTGAAATTTCAACCAAACAGGTTAATTTTCGACTTAAATGATGAATCATTCAACAAAACACGAATTTTCAAGAAAACATATGAATTTTCAACCAAATCGTTGAATTTGAAACTAAAAAGGATTAATTTTTCAACAACAAAAAAAGGAATAGTTAAATTTGCAATAAAAAAAATATTGTAATTTTCTACCAAAGATTTGAATTTACAACCAAATAGTTGAATTTGTGAATAAAAAAGATAAACTTTCAACCAACTAGAAAATTGTCAATCAAAAACGATGTATTCTCAGCAAAAAATGAAATAGTTGATATCTCAACCAAAAAAGATTTCAATTTGAAATAAAAAACGGTTGATATTCCAACAAAAAAATATTTTTATTTTGAATAAAAAAATAGTTGAATTCAAACAGAAAGATGAATTTTCAACCAAAAACATTTATTTTCTACCAATAAAGACCATTTTCAACACGCAGTACATGAAATTTCAATCAAGTAGATAAATTTTCAACTATAAAAGATCAATTTTCAACAAAAAATAGAATAGTTAAATTTTCAGTTCAAAAATTAACTTTCTAACAGAAAATAAAGAACGCATTTGGAACAAAATAGTTCAATTCTGAAGCATAGAGATAAGTTTTTAAATAAAATGATGAATCTTCAACCAAAAAAGTGGATATTCAAAAAAGTGATTCAACTTTCAACAAATTAGTACAGTTTTCAATAAAAAATGAATTCTTATCAACAAACTTAATAATTGATTGTTCAAACAAAAACTATTTAAATCTTATATTCAAAAATTGATATTTCAACCCAAAAATGTTTTAAATTTAATTAATATACTGTTGAATTTAAGCAAAAAAGATGATTTTTCAACCAAATAGTTGAATTTTCAATTTAAAAAAATGAATTTAAAAAATGTAATAGTTGATATTACAAACAAGAACTATTTTAATTTTAATTTAAAAAAACAGTTGGATTTATCATCAGTAACTTCCACTGACCAAATCAATAATTTTAAATTATCTAAACTGTAACGTTAATTGAGTAAATCATTATTTTGAGTGACGTAATCAGTAACTTTCACTAATTAGAGCAGTAATTTTCAATTATCTGTTTATGGTTAATTTTAACAATTCATTAAAATGTAGGAATTTAATAAAGAATTTTCATTTAGAAATAATTTGACTGATTATTTAGTCAAAGCATACTTTATTATTCTGTCAACATTGGACTGATTTACATTTTGAGTATGACGATTCGAATAGATTGTAATTTATAAAGCCTTCGACTTACTGAAATTATTCTTAAAATAATTATATATTCGAACATTAAAATATTCTTTACTAGAAAACAGAATTTTTTTCTATAATTTTAATATAATTGCATTTGACACATTGATTCTGAAAGATTTTTAACTGATAGGGTTAGAGATATTTGAACGATTTTGAAAACTATTTTTGTGATTTATCAATCATTTGAATCACTGAAATTATTAATAAAATCATTAAATATTTTAACAATTAAAATATTCTCTATCGAAAATCAGAAGGAAATGCTTCTAATTAACAACAATTTCATTTGACATAATTTATTCTAAAAAAGAATGTTTAATTGATACGTGGATCAGTGGTATTGGAATGAATTTGAAAATCGCGTTGTAAGTGATCATGCAAGCTATCTTATGATTCTCAAAAAAATTAACATATTTAAACATTGAAAAATTCTTGATCAGAAAACATGAAAAAAATGTTGTGTTTAAAAAAAATTGCATTCGGCATATATTGATTCTGAAAGAGTTTTAACTGATAGGACTAGAGATATTGGATCGAATTTGAAAATCGTTTTGCAAGTTATCAAGCTATCATATGATTAGTAAAATAATTAACATATTTAAACATTGAAAAATTCTTCATCAGAAAACAGCAAGAAATTTTTCTGCTTAAAAAAATTGCATTTGGCATATATTGATTCTGAAAGAGTTTTAACTGATAGGGCTAAAGATATTGGAAAGAATTTGAAAATCGTTTTGTAAGTTATCAAGCTATCATACGATTCTTTAAATAATAAATATGTTCAAAAATTCCAAAAGTCTTTATTGGAAAACAAAAAGAAATGTTTCTGTTAAAAAAATTGCATTATATTGATCCTGAAAGGTTTTCAACTGATAGGGTTATAGTTATTCGAACGAATTAAGAAATCTATTATTTTAAAGTTATCAAGCCTTCGAATCGCTGAAATTATTAAAATAATTAAATATCATGGGATTGCAAAAGATTGCAATATATTGTTTGAATTTGCAAAAGATTCTATGGATTATAAGAAATCCATTATAGAAAATCATGATATGAAAAATAATTGTAGGATAATCAGCATTTAAATAAATAATAAGAAAATATTTGTCGGCATTCACATGAAAAGGGCCCTAATGGGCGGTTCTAGTTTAGCAGATATTCGTTTTTCTAAGTTGAGGTCAAAATTAATATTTTTGGGTTCGAGTGGGAGATGGTAGTGAGACCTATAGTGAATTAATTGGAACTATACTCGTATTCATATAGTAACCGGAAGTAGGTATATTTCATTCTGGAAGAAAAAGTATAACTCATTTTTCAACTTAGAGGGTTCATTTTGGGCCTAAAATGCCGGGAATTTATCCGGCTTGATGTAAAAAGTAGTGATACATTAAATTTATTCAAATTTATTTGAGACCACTTATAATCATATATGAAAGTACACCAAAATAGCGATTCTGCACAAATACACTTCACATGGCAAAAATTTGCAAAATTCCTTGATATCCTTAAAATCTCTTAAAATTGAATTGAAATAATTTTAAAACCAATAAAATTTATGAAATCTGTTAAAATCTATTGAAATTTATATGATCTCCCAAAATCATCAAAATAATTAGAGGTCCTTTAAATCTTAATCTTGCTTAATCTTCTTTACTTGAATAATTGAAATCCGTAGGAATTGAAAACTTATTCATTAAAATTCTCTTTTAAAAACCCGCTTGTATCTCTAGAAATCTTTGAAAGCCCTTGAAATCCTTGGAGATTTAATAAAATCCTTGAAATCTTTTGAGATTCCTTAAAATACCTTAAATTCATTTAAATCTGTGAAATCACTAAGAATCCCGTGAAATTCAATAAAATTTCATTCGTTTTCCAAAGTTCTCTAGAAATCCCTTGAAATCTTTTGAAAACGTGAAAACCTGTTTAAAAAAGTATGATGCATTTGAAAGCCGTTGGATATAATTTAAATTAAACTTATTTATTAAAATTCTCTTTAAAACCCTCCTAAATCTCTAGAAATCTTTGAAATCCCTTGAAACTCTTGAAGATTTAATAAAATCCTTCAATCTTTTGGAATCCCTTGAAAAATGTGAAATCGCTAAGAATCCCGTGAAATTCAATAAAATTTCATTTATTTGCCAAAATTCTCAAGAAATCCCTCCAAATGTTTTTAAATCCTACGAAATTCTTTGAAATCCCTTCAAATCGTTTATATCTCTTGATATCATATGTGATCCCTTAAAATCCTCTGAAGTCTTTCGAAAACTTAAGAATTCATTCAAAAAAGTTTAAATCATTTCAAATCGCTTGAATATAATATGAAATATTCAATTAATTTTTAATTCGTATTTTTGAAATTTTGAATTGCATTAATTAAAATTTAAATTATTAATAACCTTTTATATAAATGTTATAAAAAATCAAAACATATGTACATAATATTTAAAAAATTGAATACAGAAAATAATTTCAGATCATCGCAAAAATTCAAAAAAATTATATAATTATAATGAAGATATTTAAAAAAAATGTTATGAAAATAATAGCCTATATTCAATTACATAACCTTAAAGTTATTAATCAATCTATGTTACTTAATTAAAGAATATTAAACTTCAATCTTTATGTAATTCGATATTATATGAAAAAAATTATTCAGCTTTTACTTAATTAATCAGCTCACAACATAAAATGCATGAAAAAATTATTTTCATTGAAACTTTTAAATAATTTTCACTTTATAAATATTTTTTTTTATTTGGCCGTTTCTTTTATTGAATTTTTATTTATCAATAATCTTTGAACTAATTCCACAAAATGTAATTTTAAACAGAATCAGTTCATGTGACTTATTTGAAAATCATTCAAATTCAATCTTTATGTAATTCAACTTTTTGAAAAAAAAAAAATTAGTTAATAGTTAATAATAGTTAATTCATCATTTCATAACATGAAAATCAATCAACAATATTATGTGCATTGAAAAAAACAAATAATTTTTATCTTATATTATTCTAAAAATTTAAATTATTCATAATCTTTTAAACTAATTCCATAAAAACTTTAAACATATTTACATATAATGTTAAGATTGAATTTAGATAATTATTTCACAACATCAGTAAACATTTTGAAAATTATGAAATTGGAATAGAGGTATTTTAATTATAAATACACTTTTATTACACAAATCATATCCAATATTCAATTACATAACGATTCTTACTATATCACAATCTTACACAAGATGTAGGTTTACCTTTTTTCATATGAATTCAAAATATATTTTTTCATTCGGAATTGCATTTAAATACATTTAATTTAGTAATGACCTTTAAAACTAATTCCAGAAAAAATTGAAATTTATGTACATATTAATTAATCATATCACAACATATAAAGTAATAAACAGTTATTTTCAGTAAAACCTTCAAATAATTTTTAATTTATATTTTTTCTAAAAATTTGAATTAATAATAATCTCATAAACTAATTTCATAGAAAAATAAAATATATAATGTACAATTGTACATATAATATTGAAAGCAGACTCCGGATAGTTATTTCACAACATCACCAAAATTTACAAAAATGATACAATTGGAATAAAGGTATTTTAAACATGAATAACCTTTAATTATCAAAATTATAGCTTACATTCAATTACATAACCTTTAAGTGGATAATCAATTTACGCATAAATTAAACTTATTCATTAAAGCGGTCCATAAAAAAACCTTTTGAATCCCTAGAAATCTTTCAAATCCCTTGAAATCCTCAAAGAACTAATAAAATCTTAGGATCTTGTAAAATTCCTTAAAAACCCCTGAAATCTTTGGAAGCCCTAAAAAATTCTTTGAAATCCTTTGAGACAATTGAAAAACGTAAAAATCCTCTAAATCGCTTGAAATGTTTCGAAATTCCTTCAAAAACGTCAAAATATTTTTAATCTTATGAAAGCCAGACAAATCTTTTTAAATTAGTTGAAATATTTATAAATGTTATAAAATTGTTTCAACCTGACATTTTGGGAAATTTTTCAAATTTCGTGAAATGTTTATGAAATTTGTCGAAATCGCTTAAAATCAATAAAAATTCTCTGGAATTTAAATTAAATTAAACTTATTCATTACAGTTCTGAAAAAAAAACTTTTAAATCTCTATAAATCTTTGAAAGTCTTTAATCTTATGAAATTCCCTGAAATACCTTAAAATCTCTTGAAATCGCTAAGAATTACTTCAAATTAAATTTTTTTTCCAAAGATCACTGAAAATATCTTGAAATATTTGGAAGTCCCACAACATTATTTTAAATTCTTTGAAATTGTTTAAATTTCTTGACATTCTTTGGAATTCCTTAAAATCTTTTAAAATGAATAATAATAAATGATAGAAAATTGATGAAATGAATAAAATAATGTTTGTAAGTATTTAAAAGGTGGTGACACATTTATAAAATCTGATGAAATCGCTTAAAATCCATGGAAGTTCTCTGAAATTCCTTTAGATGCTTTAAAATTTGTAAAAATTCTACGTTAAATAAATATATAAATCGTTCGTTTTGTTTTTTCTATGTTTTGCATAAACTCGTGCAATATTTAAACATTCTTTATTTCTATACTTATTTTCTTATAATGATATACTATTATGCTTTTTCTTAAATCTCAAAAAAATTATAAACAATACTTTTTCTTGAAGAGGGATTATAAGGAATTATAAAAGATTGCATGAGATTGAAAATTATTGCATGAAATTGCAGAGAGAGTGTACACCATATTGCAGAAGTGATTAACCCCTCGTTAAATATTTAAACATTGAAATATTATTAATTCGAAAACAGGATAAAATGTTTCTAATTGACAAAAATTGCGTTCGACATATTTATTAAAAAAAAAAAAAAATTAACTGATGTTCGGATCAATATTAGAACGATTTTGAAAATTATTTTGTATCGTTTTGTTACCAAGCCAGCAGATTTAGCCTTAGAATTTTCTACTTCAGAGTTTAGACTCTTTATAGTTTAGTGATGGGAAGGTTGGAACTTCGGAACTGGAATGCGGGCGGAGTGAGTCTGTGATTGGGCTCATGGCCGGTCTACTGCTTCCACACTTGGATAGAATACACAAGCATGTGTGTTCCATCCCATTGTCTCTACGAGCCAGATTTGATAGAATTCGTCATTCTTTGATTTGCAGAACAGATAAAGGCTTCGATTTGCGAGGGGCCCACATTATAGGCACCGGTACCGTTTTTATAATGTGCTTCCAACAAGTTGCGAAATCTTATCTTTTATTCCATCAACACACTTTCGATTTTGCTCTACTGCTTAAATAAACATGATATATTTGTATAATTTCGGAATACAAATACCTTTTTGGTTTCTACTCATAATTTATTTAATTTTGTGCGCATAAAAGATAGAGTTTTTAGCATCAAAATGTTTTGTAATTATGTCAGAAAATTCGATCATTTTTAGGTAGGGGGTACAGTGATTTATCACCTTTGGCAATGATTCGCCACTTCAAAATTATCATATATTAGGAAATATTGATAATCAAAACTCATAATAAATAGCGTGGTGTTGAGAACAATATTGAGCTGTTTATTAATAGTTTCAATCGTGAATATTTCTTAGTTACTTATATTTAAAGCAAATGGCTAATCATTAGGGGATGGCCAACCATTGTACCAATTACCCTATCTTGGACAATTTTGGTTAAATTTACTTTTATCAGATAAATTTGTATTTTATGAAATCAATGAGTAATTTTAATCAATAATGAATACTCAAATGTTTCAGCGATTCCTATAACAATTGAGAAGAAAATACGTTTCGAAATTTGGAATATGTTAGGGAGTAAATAAAAATAGCCGACTAAAAATCAGAAAAATTACGTAATACTGTATATTAAGGTAGACAAAAATGTATCAATTTTAAAATGCCTTAGAACTGAAAAGTTTCCTTTTGGGTCCCTTATAACGTGTAGAAAATTTGAAATTAATTGATTAATATCTTGCGGTTGGGTGGAGTCGAAATAGAATAAAAATCTTTTTTAATCGCAGAGTTTTGAAAAAATTGTGAATGTTATTTTTGTTTCTCGATCTGCATAATATGCCTGATTAAAATTTTTTTTCAGATTTTTTATTTGATTTTATATAGGATAAACTAAATTTTTTATGGAGACCTGAAAATAAAAGAAGAATCTAGAAGCTCTAAAAAATTATAAATAATTTTTGTTCGGCATAGAAAAACTTTCCTATGTTCAAAATGTACTTTCAAACAAATTAAGAAGATCAGAAATGACGAGTTATTTTCAAAAATGCATTCGGTAACGTAGCCCAAAATTCTCTTAAACGAGGGAAAATAGAGGAATTTTCAACAAATTATTCAAATTTTTAACCAAGAAAGATTTTCTACAAAAAGAGATGAATTTTCTTCAACAAAAAAGAATTGGGACCCAAACAGTTGCATTAGCAACCTTATAGTTGAACTTTCAAGCAAAAGAGACAAATTTTCAACAAAATAGTTCAACTTTTAACCAAAAAAGATGACTTTATCAAAATGGTTGAATTTTTAACCAAATGTTGGAATTTTAAACAAAATAGATTAAAATTCAAAAAAAAAAGTTGAATTTTGAAGCTAAAAAGACGAATCTTTTAGAAGAATGTTGAATTTACAAAAAAAAAAGAATTAATTTTCAATCAAGAAAGATGACTTTTTTACCAAAAAAGATAATTTTTTTCACCGAAAGACGAATTTTCAACCAGTTGACTTAAACGAAAAAAAAAACAATTTTATAACATAATAGTTAAATCCTCATCCATATAGATTACTGATGCATTTTCAATGAAGAAAGATGAATTTTAAACCAAATAATTTCATTTTTAACTGAACAAAAAAAAAAACATTTTTTTAACCTAAAATGGAATTTTTAAGGTTTCAGTTAAAAAAAATTATTTTAATAAAAATAGAAATTTCAACAAGTTCAACTGAAAAAGACAAATATTTAATCAAATAGTTGTATTTTAAACTAACATCAGTAATTTTTAAATTATAAAGACGAATTTTCAATAAAATACATGAATGTTATACCAAGTAGTTGAATTTTCACCTACTAAACGATAAATTTTTAAACAAAAATGGAATAGTCAAATTTTCGGAAACAAAAATTAATTTTTAACGCCAAAAAACTAAGTTAAAAAAAGTTACATTTTCAACCTACAAAGTGAACATAAAACAAAATGAGTTTTTAACAAATCGTTTAACTTTCAAACAAGTAGTTGAATTTTCGACCAAAAAAGTTGAATTTTGAACTAAATAGTTGAATTTCCAACCAAAAGATGAATTTTCCACCAGGCTGATTAATTTTTCACCAAAAAATACCAATTTTCAACAAAATAAATCAATTTTGAATAAAATTGTTGAATTTTGACGCCAATAATATGAATTTTTTCCACCTGAAAGTATGATTTTTAATTAAAATATACCAAATTGACGTTTAATATTTGTAAATTACCAAGAGTAAGCAATCCTATACTTGTAAACTTTTGAATAAAGCAATTTCAGTCGTATTTTTATATATATTTTTCATAATTTAATAATAATGAAACAAACAACAATTGCAGTCTTTGTAATTGAAATATTGAACATTTCAAACAGCCAGGATTCAAGAATCGTTTATAATCATTTCAAAATCCCAATAGTTATATATCGTAATTTGAATTTTTTATTTCATGATGAAACGTTCGAAATCGAACTATTTTGAGACTTTAAAAAATTGAAGCGTTCCAAACTGTGTAATTTGAACGAATAAAACCCAAAACATTTTCGAAAAATTGGATAATTCTGGAAATAATTAACAATTTGGAAAGTTTTTTGGCTCATTTTAATTGTAAGTCTTCATAGTATTTTTCAAATATGTAAAGATATTTTCAGAATTCTTTCCCTAGATTCTGCAATCGGGTAAAATTTCAGTTTAAAAATTAATTAAAAAAAAAAAGTAAATGGAAGAAAATAGTTAAATTTTCAACCAAAGAAATTAATTTTTAACTAAAATAATGAATCTTCGAAGAAAAAGACTTTTTAACCAAATAGTTGAATTTTGGACCCAAAAGATGAATTTTCCATCAAAAAAGACAAAATCAACAAAATACATGAATTTTCAACTAAAAAAAATCAATTTTAAACCAAAAATAGAATAGTTCATACATCAGTTAGAAAAATAAATTTTCAACAAGAACAACAAAAATAACGAATTTTAAACAAAATAGTATAAATTTCGAAAAGAAGAAAAGAATTTTTAACCAAAAATAGAATAATTAAATTTTCAGTGAAAAAAATCATTTTCAATTAAATAAAATAATTTTTCAAAAAAGTAGTTTAATTTTGAACCAAACAGATGAATTGTCAATCAAGAAGATTAAAATTCTATCAAAAAAGATACCTTTTCCGCGAAAAACGGAATAATAAAAATAAAAATACCGTTTCTTTAACATAATTTTTGTAATTTAACCAAAAATAACTTCAAAGTGAAAGAAAAATTTTTAGATTAAAGAAAGATTTCCATTGGAACAAAAAACCATTTCTTTGCACCAAATAAATTTCTTTGATGCGAGATAATTAATATTTTTCTTTGATTCAAAGAAATTTCAATTGAATCAACAATATTTTTGCTGAGTGTGACATGATTTTTTTTACAAAAATATATTGAGAAAAACGTCCAAATTTTGATGTTTTCGAAAAAGTGGAATAATTCTGAAAATAATTAATCGTTTTGAGAGTTATTGGGCTCATTTTAAAGGTAAGTCTCCATAGTATTTTTTAAATTTTGTTAAGACATTTACAAAATTAAAAAAAATCATTATTCATCATATTTTAATAAATTTTGGTGATATTTTTAAAAATATTATTGTATTGAATATCTAAATAATTGAGCAATTTACTATGAAAAGATATCTTCCAAATGAGCAAAAGAACTTTATAAAAGATGGTAATTATTTCCAGAGTTATTCCACTTTTTCGAAAACATCGAAATTTGACATTATTTGAAGAAAAAATTTCGCGGCATTACAAATCAAAAATTACATGTTAATATTATAAAAATCAAGGTACTGTAACAACAGCTAAAAAATAGGCATATTGGATAATTTTCGCCGGTAGTGTAATTTTTTCAATTTTGCGCTCTTTGTTGCAGAATTTTGTATTATTTTTTTTAATAATTGAAAAAAATTATTATTTCCGGAATGTAAATAGTTGATAGAATTTATAATACAGAAAAATATTGCTTTTCAGTCACAAAATCGCTTATTTCTGTCTATAAAAATGATTGAAATTAAAGTAAGAAGAAAAATTTTAAATTCACTCTACTTCTACATAAGAGCCACTGAGGGTGAAATCATGGTGGTCGGTTATGACCTATTGCGCATGCTCTTAAATAGACGCCCTCTCAGCACGACCAACCCTGAACTGAATGGCACCCTTCGCAGGGTATAACAGAATCGGCCATCACAAAGACCCTAACTTTCACTTCCGAAATTCCTTCCTTGAAAAAGTATTTCAGTTACACTTCTAGTCAACCTACAAAAATTCACAACATTTATACTGGACATGAAAAATAAAAAATTATAATAATGATTGATAAATAATTTCCATGAATTCAGTAAAAACATTCGGTATTCTATTTAGGAACAAACCTTCTAAACCGAATTGAAAAAAGTCATTCCATATTCAAATTTTAATAGTCCTACATTTTTTTTAAATTTCTGAAAACTTTGATGCGAGAGTTTATCAGTAGAAAAATTAAACAATTTTTTACGTTATGAAACTATCATATCACTGCTGGAATCAGATCACATAAAGGGTATACGCGTATTTTCTCTGAAATCGATAGGCGTCGCGAACCCCCACCCACTGAAACAGTAAATTCTCTCAAAAACTCTTAACCACTGGCGCCACCACTGGGTATATTTGAGTGTCCTCTGAAGCGAGACTTGCCACAGACATTGTCTCACCTTGAAACCTCCTTGAGTCACCGACAGGGTGTCTCTATTCAAAACAACACTTTCTACAATCACAGATCTCATCACCACCAAAAATTTCAACTGATGCCAACTTACCACTCCCAAAAAGTCACAAGCTCTTCCAAATTGGTCATAATCGTCAATAAAATTCTGGACCTAGTGATTCCGTGGAGTGGATAAACTGAATTTTCCGCCCGCGACGAACGAGTCTGCAGGGAACTCCCGATTCCAATGACCCTCTATATCGGATTGCGCCCGGCGATTCCGGGTGTCTGAGTCTGCGTCGAAAACCAGTGTAGGGCAAGTCTGGGCGTCGCCATTTCGGTTATTAAAAGTCGCGGGGTGGAAGGGTGGATTTTCTCCTCTCCCGAGGCTTCTCAGCTTCCGAATGGAACTTCGGCATGCGTCCGCACACTGCCACGACGACCTGCAGACTGCCCCGGCAATCGGAGTCGACCCAGCCGGTATGAACCCATTAACATAAATTATCATTGGCGACAGTTACCACCACCACGACCGTCGTCGCTGCTGCTCAATCGAGACTGGGATGTAGGGTAGGACCCTGGTTGTAATTCTCCCGTTGTCAGGTTCACCCATGTCCCATAAAGCGAACAGACCAACTATTTGGTTCAATCATAGAACTTAGCGTCTACTAGACTAGAGCGTTCCGAAACTCTAACTTTGGTAATAAAATCCGAATCCATAAATTACGTAACAGCTTTTTTTTATTACGCCTTATCACGCATTGTCACATATGACTTTGTGAAGCTCTTCACCTGGGGTGATTGCTAGAGAGATTGATCAGCTACCTGTGTCGGATCTGTGTCGCGGAACGAAGGTGTTGCTTAAGTAAGCAACAGGACAATTCTAGGTTGATCAAAAATTCCTTTATTTTTAATGCAATAATTTCTTATTCTTATTCTCTTCTCTACTCTTCTTATTCTTACTTTTTGAAAATTTTGAATAAAAAAAACACACTAAACACTACAACGTTATAACTTATCCTTATTTTCTTATGCTAAATTCTACTTCCATTCTCTATTCTGTACTCTTCTGCTTTTTCATTATCCACCCGAATCCCTCTTAACTTCTCTGATAATTATTTCGTCCATTCTCCCCTTTGCCTTAATTACCTACAATTATTCTCATTTCCTCCTGAAAAGTATACTTAATTGTTCACATCGTCTCGTAAAACCTTCTCGAACATGCTCCCAAGTCTCTTCCTCTCATTCATATACAGTCTATGAACTCTTTCCTCCATTCCTTTTCGACACACATTTTCATTCCTGTACCATTCCCAACACTTCCCTCCTCTTTTTTAATTTCCTCACCTAACTCTTTCTATCAGCTTACTTCTATTCTTCTCGATATTTTTTTTTTTAGTTTCTTGATATTTGTTTCTTCTTTATGTCTTTATATCCATTATAACTAGGCTCAAATATCTCTACACATCCTTCCTCCACCTGTTTTTCCCATTTTTCCATTTTTTAGTAATCTTATTTTACCTATATCTTGCTTAATCTGACTCTTACTAATTCTACTCCTCTTTCCTTATACACGATATTCCTTTTAGCTTTACACATTGCAGTATTTCCCTTTCTCCCTTTTTTTAAATTTATCTTCAAATAATTATCTCTTTCCTGCCATATTTCTAATTGTTCCCTGCGATTCTTCCCTTACAATTTATCTTTGCCTCCTCCTGTTTATCCCAGAAACTAATCTTACTATAATTTTCATGTAATTTCTTTATCTCCTTCCTTTCTTTCTACACTTCCATATATGAAACACCCAATATCGACGAAAAAAACATTAACAAGTTTTAAACTTAAGATCGAAAAGAAATCTATTTTATCATGAATAATTTTCTGCAAAATGAGCATGAAAAAGATTCACAATTAAAAAAACAGAATTCCAAACTACCTTACTTTTCGGCTCATCAGAGACAAAAATAATCAAATGAAAAAAGAGGAAGAAAAAGAGAAAAAGTCAACCAAAAACCAACCTTTCACTTTTTCGTTTCTCCGTCCTTTTTAAACTACCAGGGAACCGACATGTTTCGGGACCAATTTAGACCCCCTCATTAGGGATTATTTATAGGAAAACTACAAGGTTTAATTAAAAAATTCTTATGCTAGTTAAATAATCAAAACATAATACCTGCAATTAAAAAGAGACATATACATACATCAATATACATAAAAATGCATATACACATGTATACATACATACATACACATATATACATACACACATCCATTTAAATGAAAATCCAGTCAAAGGTTACTTTATCCAATTTTGCATTCATTAATGAAAAAAATGACAAATATATGAAAATTATTCTTTATAATAAGAATGAATACGTATTTAAAATTCTATCTATTCAAAAAATTATTTAGAATTGAAAAATGGTAATCATTAAATTCCTGTATATATATATATATATCTATATACACATATGTATTATAATCCAATCTGTTCCACACAGTACATCACGACACTAATTAAAAAATACTGTTGAAAGTCATAAACACAGTCTCGAAAACTTGAGGAAATTCTATTTTGATATATATTGAAAAATAAAAAACTTTTTTAAAGTGAAAAAAGCACTATCAAAAATACGTGGTGAAGTATTCAAAGTCACGAGGCCAACTAACCTTACTTTCTAACACGAAAACTCTCAAAGCATTGCTTTGAGAGCAATTTTTAATTTTTATAGCCCTTCACTTGCCAGGAAAAGTGACACAATTTTCAAGCAAGCCGATTGAAAGAAACCCAAACATCGTAAAACGCACATGTTACAAGAATTTTTAGAGATCTAAAGGAAAAACCCAAACTATAAGAAATCGTTCAAAAATCACTATCAATTTTTGAGAAATGAATACAAAAAACAAGATATGAAAGTGATTTGAAAATAAAGACATATGATTAAAAAAACTTTACGACATATTCAGCATAACATTATTACAAAGGTACTCATTGTTACATAAGAACAATTATGCACATATTTTATATATGGAATCTTCCTCAGAATACCTTTGGTTATAGGCAACGAGGGTATCAAAACTTATTTTTGATAAGCATCCGGGTGATTTTTTAATTCAACAAATATGTACATCCTATATGGCAACCTTATTTTTAGATAAGTACCAAGAGAACATTTTAAATAATATGTACATCCCATTAGCAACCTTATTTTTCAATAAGTACCGGGATCACATTATTCAGAAAAATATTCTAATATATATCATGTATAAATGTAAAAATTGGTTCAAACCTGAAAATATGTAAATTATGCATATTGAGGAAAATAGATCATATTGCCTAGATCTAATGTTTATGGTTGATTCTGAACCAATCTATTTAGATTATTACATTTTCCAAATAGGAAAAGAAACAATCCAAATTGTTTTGATGTATTTCTAAGATTGTTAATATTTAATGCATTCCTCCTTCAAAAATTTCAAATAAAAAGATTTCTTTCAAGAAATTGAGGTAAAATTATTTAGACTCAATTGAAAGAATTTTGAAAATATTCATAAGCAAACCCTGCAGATTGTATTTTCCTTTCTTGAATTTTCTTTATCTCCCTGTTCGTATTGTACCCTTCTATACCC